>BMAO01027321.1:0-134961 GCA_019973975.1 Trichonephila clavata
ACTACACATTAACTCAAGGGTGGGCATTAAATCGATCGCGATCGACCAGTGGACCTACAAGAAATTTTTGGGTGACCGCTTGAAGATTAGCAGTAAGTAATTATGTACCGAAATATTCAAGATTGCCTCACAGAATGTAGATTAACTTTTCTGCTGACTACTACTAAGAGAACTAACTATAGATGAAAATGCTTTATTTTTTACTGTAGATTGGAATGTTTGTTGATAAATTCATCATTTGATATTATTATACATGTGACTATTATTATTATGATTGTATCTTACGTTTTGCTTTAAGTGAGTGAGTAAATATTAACTTCCCATTGCTCAGTTACATCAGGGCTTTGGGAAATGAGTCTCGCACTTTTAAACCAAGTTCAAGTGACGTGGACGACACTGAGCTGGCACACCCTCTCCTAACGATTACTCCACACCAACGAGAGCTCTCTCGACTGATTTAACGTGCATCGCCCACCTACACGATGGGTCTTCAGCGGTATGAGACTCGAACTCATGACACGCCGGCCACGAGTCCGTTACCTTTATTAGGCTACGACGGCCCTTGTGTTTTGTTTTAAACGTGGTCTTAAAAGTGTAAAATTTTTTTATTGTAGTTATGTATGTAAGTACATATTCCGTATTTATTGTTAAGTTGTAATAAATATTGTAGATTTTTTTTAGCTCACCACACCTGACCTCATCATTGGTGGACTGCAACACCTTGAAAAAACTTAGAAGTAGCCCCCTGGAAAAGTTTGCCTACACCTACCTTAACTGGTACTTCATTCCTTGAGGTATTCGAATACTTGCGACAACTTTATTTTTTTAAAAAAAAGGAAATAATGGGATTTTTTTGTGGTTTTTAGATTTGTTTAGCACATTTTAAGAAAAATATGCCAAAATCAAGAAGAGAACAAGAAATTATTATTAATAAAATGGGTAAAAATTTACAAAAAATAACAAAAACTTGGCCCATTCTGTACCAAAAGTTTAAGAACAAATTTTCAATTTTTTAATTCTGATGTGTTGCTACGTTATTCATTTTTTAAATGACCGTCAGGATAAGAGATATTTTATTTTTTACAAAAACTAGAGCACTTTATCTTAGTTATTATATGAAATTGCTTCAGAAAACAGTGATTATATTCACACAAGGAACTGTAATAAAACAGTGATTGATAATTCTGAACGTTAAAACACTTCTACTATTATACAGAACATACATAAAAAATTTCAGTTAATTATTTTCAAAACTTTTTGAGCAATCCCTGGCCCCGTTTGAGGATTTAAAAAAACATATTTTGAGTAAAATGCGATTTAAAGTATGACATCTTGCTTGAAGTAATAGAGCATCTGTTTTTACTAAAACACTTGTAGTTTTTGTTCTAGTAAACGGAAAATAATAAATTTGGTATTCTTATAAAGCTAATAAGATGACCTATAAAATACAACCCCAAAACAATTTGTCAATTTTTGGCAAAATTCATAATTTTCGGGTAGTCGGATACCTTAAATGGGGTCTTAAAAGCGTAAGATTTCTTTTCTCGCGCGCGCGCGTAGTTGTGTATGTAAGTATATATTGTCTTTAAAAAAAAGTTAAAATTAATATTGTACACTTTTTTTCAGCGCACCTCACCTTCGCCATTGGTGGACTGCAACACCTTGAAAAAATTAGAAGTAGCCCGTACCCTGGAAAAATTTGCCCACATCTGCCTTAACACTCTGGTACTTAATTCCTTAAAACTTCAATCTCCATAGAAAAGTTGAGGTGAAAATCCAATTCAAGTGTAGCCATTATTATGTACCACGGATCTTAGATTGAATCATCACTCAAATGAGAAGATAAGCGTAAACGAGAAAATAAGAACTACACTTGCAATTTGCAGTTGCAAGATTGCACCGTTCAAATCAAATTACGATGTACATCTTGTGGTTTTAGAGATTTGTTTTGTAATGATTTAAACATCTCATTGCAAAATCTGACATTAATGCAAATGCATTAATTATGTCTTTTCATGAATCTTTAGAAATAATTTTGATGTTTATCTTGTTGATTTCTGGAAATATATCTCCAGAATATGTTACTTAAAATTATATCAGTCTGAGAAAATTTAATAAATTTTGTAATTTTATTTTTGTTTGAAACACTTGATATTAATATTAGATTAACCCTCATCTCAAATTTCTTGCAATCAAAAGGTATTAAGTTTTTAAAAATTAAAATATATTATTAAAGGTTTATTTAAAACATATTTAATAATTGCATGAAATTTTACCTCAATCTTGATTTTTCTATTTTAGAATTCTTTGAGATATAATTTTCTTGAGAGCAAAAGTTTAAAAAAAAGGCACTTGGTTGCTTTAGGAAGATTTTTAATTAATTTTTTTTATACACACATTACGCCTTCAGAATGTTAGTGTTACAGTACATGCTTCTCCAATAAAGTGTTGTGAAAGTTGTTTCCTCTTTTGAAAAGTTTAAAAGTCGCAAATAAATTTAAGCACTTGAATGTTCAATGTAGGAACTGAGAATTGAAGATCAAATGTGTAAGAAAGTATCTACTGAGTTCTAATATCTAAGAACTGAAAATAAAATTACTTAGATAGAAAAACTCTATTTCAATATATTATATCGGCTAGATGAAGTATTTAATGTCATTATACTTTTAATGTCCATGGTTCAAACTTTAGCTAGTATAAAAACCCTTCCATTCTTATTTATACTACAGAATTTTTAGTTAATGTAACCATAAACACAAGTCAAACATTATAAGTAAGAGAGAAACTAATCAGTATCAAACGTTCTATCTTTAAATTATGAAAATCATTTGAAATATGGAGAGAAAAGTTTCCTAAAAATAATATAGTAATTAAAATTATTAAATAGTAGTTTTAAATGCTATTAAATACTTCACACCCAGACAATTTACTGTGGGTTAATTTGTTAACTAGTTTAAACCATTTCATATTTATTTATACACACGTTATCACAATTAAAAAACATTTAAAAATACTAATAAACTACTCGTTAAAAATGAAACTATCCCAAGCTGATCTGCATTAACTGAGATTATGAAATTATCCGTTCCCTTTTTTTAAAAATATTTTTAACATTAAGTTTTAAGTAGAAAATATGTTGTCTCTTCGAAAACATATCAAATAAAATTATTCAGAACGTAATATTATCCTTTAAATTATAAAAATATAAACTCCTTTAAGTCATTCTTATACAATCTATATCCTTATCGATCATTGTTGGTTAGATTTTAATTATATTAGAAGAAAAATATGAATTATGTAATGAAAAACACGACATTTTTTTCAGTTAATTTAAATAATAACCAAATAGTTTTTTAAAAGAATAATAATAAGAAGAAGAATAAAAAAGCCAATCAATATCGACCATTCCATCTTTAAATTCTAAATCAATGTTTTAATCATTTGCAATTAATGAGACTTTATCCAAACATAATACATAATTAAAATGATCTGAACCCATTTTAAATGTTATCAAATAATCCAAACCTTAGCCAATTACTATTGGTTAGAACTTTAACTAGTATAAACCTTATTTTTACACACTTAAAAAAACACAATATTTTTTTCTAAAAAACTACTCTTGTTAAATATGAAACTATCCCACGCTGATCCTCTCGTTATAAGCTATATATCCTATGCCTGTGTGTAAAATTTCGTTCTAAATCCCCCCTTTCCCAAAACGAGGAAAATTCCTGTGACAGATTTCCGGCCTCACTATATTTCGGACCTGAGGCACGCTCTCTCCAAATATCTAATAGAGGGAGAGAGGGAGACATGTGACACTGCGCTTATTACGACCACTGGTGAAGCCGGGGCAATTGTCCTGCGCCGGGGCTTTTAAAAGGCAGGCCAGCAGGGGCTCCCGCCGTAGGGAATCGACGACGGCCGGTTGTTAGAGAGAGAGAGAGAGAGAGAGAGAGCTGCGGCCGCATTAGCGACTACGCCACCACAACGACGTGAGGAGAATTCCAGCCTTTCATTTCTCTCTCTCTCTCTAAGAATTTCCTAGTGTGGGCGTTCTGTATTCAGCCAGCGGGCTCATCAGAGAGGAGGCAGGGGCGGCGAAACAGTGTGCGCCCCCCACCATCCAGTGGAGACTATCTCTTCCAGCTGTTCCGAGGAATCGATCGCCCCTACCACCCTTTCGACCCCCCTGCCTCAACCCCTTTCTGCACACGCTAATTTACGGTTGGGCTCTGGTGTCATGCACGGAGGGACCCATCTGCTTTCCCTCATATTCTCTCTTTCTCTTTCTCTCTCTCTCTCACTCACTCTCTCTCACACACACCTCTGAATAATTACTATCATTACTGAGCCCCCTCAAAATTTCGGGACGGAAGCCCGCCTATTAAAACCCTCAGCCCCCTACGTGTTCGCCAATATAAGATGGATTCTTTGAACCCTTCATAAATATGCAACTTTTCTGTGGGAAAAGGTGGGACCCCCGCTTTTCTTCCCTCTATGGATTTATAGATTGCGCATACATTTTCAAGAGGGAGGGTGGGTTTTCAAAAGGGGGGGGGGTAGGGACTCTTATAAAGGAAAACATGGTCGGGCGGTTTTATTGAAGAGTGAATTCTTAGGCCCGTAGAACCATCGGCTAATTGGAGGTCGAAGGAATTTTAAAATCGAACGTGTTAAGGAAGAAAGAAAACTCATTGTTCAAGAGGATTATCTTTTTTTGTAAGAGTTTACTAACGAATCTAGGTCATGCAATTGAATGCTGTGCATTTCTCGGATCGTTAGCCATTGAAAGACGACAATTTGGGCACCATATTGTATTAATAATAATACAGGGAATAGGTAAAAGCAATATTTTAATTCAAGAATAAATAAAAAAAGTGTGTTGAGAAGCTGTTTCATTATTTGTTTTAAGATTCCAATACAATACTAGAACATCATATAGACCATTCAGGGATTGACGATAGTTATTGTTCTGTTTTATTTCAGAATATACGTATAGGTCTTTTTATATGAAAATATTCTTGCTTAAGTCTATTATTTGTTTTATAGAAATAATAAATAATGTTTTTCAAGTACATAACCATAATGCTCGAAAGCCTTTTCGTAATAATTAAGACCGTAATGTACATTTAATTTTCGGAAAATTTTAAAGTCATCAATTTATTTTGCATATAGACTTTAAAGTTGCAACGTATTCCATTAAGAATGAAATAAATAACCCTTGCCCCACTTACTCAAATAATTTATTTCTGAATTACCTCATTACGAAATACCATAGTTCGTTTGATTTCCAAAGATAATGAAAAAAAAAAATTCTCTATTGAAGTCAAAAAGGATTACTTAAAAATTTTCACATATTTTACAAGGGAAATAAATGTATGACATATAAATAATTATTAGGTCTTTGGGTATTTTATGTATTTTGTTGTCTTAATCATTTCACATAGCAATGTTATACTGAACAAAAGATGTGTAATGATTGAAGAAAAATATTTCGTCGTGTTTTAAGAAGTATAAATGCGTAATGGAATCAAGATTAACGAATATATGAACATCTACATTTGATGAAACTGAATAACTTTTCTTATAAAATTAATTTGATGCATTATTATCCATTAATTAAAGATTTTTGGTTGATATATAAAGTAAAAGTATTACTTTGAAAGTGTGTTTTGTCCTTCAGCTGAGCGCCCTTCTTTACATTTGTCTGAAAGACATTTTGTTGACTACATTCCTTCAACAGAGAAGAAAACTAATTTAACACGAAAGTGTATTTTTTGCTGCTCAAAGAGATACATTGAAGGGAAGAGGGTAAATAGAGAAATAAGGTTCTACTTTCCAAATTGCGATGTTGGGTTATGAGCAGAACGTGTTTTGTATTTATCATACACAATCAAGTTTTGATTAATAATTTCATAATCTTTTATGTGAATGCAAATAAAATTTATAATTCAAGATAAAATCTAGGAATTATAAGCTTCATATTATAGTTAGTGAGGACTGACTCCAAAGTCTAATGATTTCTGCCATACAAAAAACCAACTTTACAGGTAAATTAATAATTTATTTAACCCGATTTTTTTCATTAATTTTTAGGAAATTTTGTATGCGAATGGTGCTATGTGTTAAAAAAGATATGTATGTTTGAAAGTAATCATAAAAATTGACATTTTTTAAATTAATAATCCAGAAATAGAATGAACCTGTAGCGCGGTTAAATAAAATGCCAACATCTTAATTATTTCATAAGTTGAATTTTGTTAAATTTTTGATTTTATAACTGAAATTTTTTATTATTTTTGTGCTTCATGAAAGGAAAAACTATGGCCGTTTTCTTGAAAATCGGATAATGCTTTTTATTGTTTTTATAAGAACATTTGTACTGCATTTTTGACACAGAGTGTTCTTTACTTGGAGAATGTATCTTTAAATCTGAATTTATACCAATAAGATATCACCTACGATGTTAATGTGCAAGAGCAAGACTTTTTTTTCTAGATTTAGTAATAAATGTTTTATGCAAAAATCGGCTATTTGGAGAAAGAGCTAAGTGATCTCTCAGAGCGAGTGTAAGATAACAAAAGAAATATAATTTATCTCTTTCAATCTTCAAAAAGAGGAAAAAATGCACAAAAAATAAAACTGGAATGTTAATATCAAGTGTTCAAGGGAAAGAAATACTTATTATTTTATAAACTATGTAGGTGTCTTAGGACAATACTTGAGGACCAGGTTTGACTAAGAAAATGCATGCGTAAACTATTTAGTTAGTTTCCTATGAATAAAAAATCTATTAATAAAGATTAATTCATCTTTTTAATGTAGGAAATAAAATAAAACTAAAATACGGATAAATATATATACGGACAGGTTTATATCTGTATATTTAAATATAAAAAATATTATGGTTATAAATTAAAACTTAGGTATATAAGTAATTTTAACTATAATTTGAATGCGCAGATAACTATAAATCTAACTAGGAAAATGATAAAATAATAATATTAATAATAAGCTATTAGTATTCTAATGAATTTATTCTTTACTATTCAGAATTTTTTAATGCAAATAACTATTAATAAAGTTAATTGGGTATTTTTGAATTAAACAGTATTCAATAAAATGTTTATATTTTTTTGATTTTTCTGATTTTTTCGAAACAAGAGCTTTGTTGCTTTGTATGTAATTATAATTACATTTCTGAATATAGGTACATGTTTATTACTTTTTCAATGAGGTAGTTTTTTAATATTGAATTTAAATTTGTATCTTTTGTCATAAATATTAGTATAATTTTAACATTATCTTATAGGTAATTTAATTTTTATGTCTAGAAATTCTTTACTTTATGGTTATTAGTATAGAGCGCGCGCAAACACACACACACACACACACACACACACACACACACACACACACACACACACACACACACACACACCACACACACACACACACACACACACACACACACACACACACACACACACACACACACACACACACACACACACACACACACACACACGCACACACACACACACACACACCACACACGCACACACGCACACACACACACACACACACACACACACCACACACACACACACACCACACACACACACCACACACACACACACACACACACACACACACACACACACACACACACACACGACAATGCAAGTTCAGGCACAGAAAGAGTCAGAAGCAAAACAAAAATGACTTAATTGCAGAGCGTTTTTATTAAAAAAATGGTAAAGAGCAAAAAAGATGCTATATGTTTGATATCTTTAATAAAAAGTGCGATTTTTCTCAGTGGAATAATTTACAAAAATTAAACCCTATTTACAAAAACCAATATTACATGCTTGGTATGATAGTTAACACATAGTATGTCTCTCAGACGATGGAACACAATCCATTCACCGCCTAGGAATGTTGAGTATCAAATTATCGATCCGATCTTGGGAAATATTACACCACTCATCAAGCAATGCTTTCCGAAATTCCGGTAGACATGTAGGAGGTGATTGACGGGCTGCAACTCGTCTACCAAGCATATCCCACACATGGCCTACTGGATTCAGGTTCGGTGATAATACTTGCCAGTTTATCCGGGTAATATCTTCCGATTGAAGGCATTCGCTTGCACGGTGAGGACGGGTGTTGTCATCCATAAACACTAATTCTGCGCCCATCGTGCCCCAAAACGAACGTACATGTTATTCTAGAATGATATCCCGATTGATTTGGTCTGTCATTGTTCCAAGGTCTGTTTCGGAACCAAGAATAATTCCACCAAAACGAGCAATTCTGCACCACCGAAACGTTATCATTCAATGCTATTCTCTTGGTGATAACGGGTACCTGGCTCTCTCCATATGAAAGTCCGGCGAGAATCAGATTGCAAGCTAAACCTGGTCTCTTCGGAAAACATCCTACAAGCCCACTATTGTGGTGTCCTCTATGCAGGCTCTCTACTCCAGGATAACTGCAGGCGAGTGCAGTAAGTGGAACACATCTAACAGGTCTACGGGCATAAAGATTAATCTTCCCTAAGTGTATGTACACTGCCTGCCTTGAAACTGTCGTACCAGTGGCTGAAGAGAGCTAACGAGACAGGTTTGATGCTGTGCTCCATCTGTTTTTTTGGCAGTAACTGCCAAATACCGGTCTTCATTTGGCATCGCAACTCGGGAGCGACCTGCTCTGTAACGTCTACTCACATTATCATCATCTTGGTATCGTTGCCAAAGCTTGGGAAATTCCAAGTTCCTTGAATACTTTCAGGTGGGTACGCTCACTTTACAGGTGGCTGATAATTCTACCACAAATAAAATAACCCAAATGCGTTTTTTGTGTCAAAACTAAGCGGTTATTGCACTGAAAGGCTTATAAACGCTTGCGAACAATTCTACTTCTTTGCCTGTATATTCCTTATATATTCCTCTCTTGCACTCTTGTCATTATGATATGCTATTTGTGTCATCTGGTGGTTTCCTGAAATTTGAAAGTGATTCTTGAAGATGTGTGTAGTCATTTTATGGGTGATATATATATATATGAAATATATGGAGTTTAACAATTTGGCGATTGTAAAGGATTCCTTAATTAGATCAATATTATTGATGTTTGCTGTTTCCTTCGGATGAGATTGATGAGACAGTCTTGTGATTAATTAAAACTATTTATTCCACATCTTGAAGACATAAAGAAAGACAAGGACGACATAATACACACACACAAACCAAGCTGCATCCGGCTACATTTTGAAGGCAGATGAATACAGAAGAGTGAGGGGGTGGGGTCTCCAGGAATCTCGGTGTGTATATATAATCGGCTCAAATCACATGATCTGAGTTAGTGGATAGATGTAGTTTAAAATACTCTCGTTAAGCGGCTAGCAAGTTTATTATTTGAACTTGGGTCCTGAAGGGATGAACCATAGATAATTAAAAGTTATTTAAGAGGATTATATTACTGGGATTATTATTACATTTATATATATATAATATATATAAAAAAAAATATATATATATATATATATATTAGAGTGTGGTTTCCGAGTAACAGTGAATTATATCATTAATTTATGGACATGAGTGCATTTTATATATGCGTGTGTGCGTAAGTATGTATGTAATAAAAAATATTTATTATTAATTTAACTAGTATGCTTATCTTTAAATTAATTTACAAATTTACATTTTGAATTAAAATTTAATGTGAAATGATGTGCAGAGGACTTTTCTGAAGAAATTATAGGTATCCCCTCATATGCAAAAGCATAGATTACCCTCTCACAAGTGAAACCAGACACAGTGACGAAAGGGAGAACCTCCCAATCAGGTAATATACTAATATACGATCTAATATTCACAAGTGATCGTGAGCCTACTTCTTTGGTGCACCCCAAATAACACATTGCGAATCTTACTTTGGGGATCACTGATCTAATTGTAAACTACACTCATGTCCATAAATTAAGGATAATTCAGAATCACACAGAAATTGAACTCTAAAATAAAAATTTCACCTGTAGAATTATCACACACATCTTGAAGAAGAATATGCAAATTACAGGAAACCACCAGATGGCGCGGATAGTACGTCACAATGACGAGAGTGTAAGAGAGGGGTATATAAGGAATGTTGGCAAAGAAGTAAAATTGTTCACAAGCGCTTTAAAAGCCTTTCAGTGCAATAAGCGAATAGATATGGCACAGAGGAAGCATTTGGATGATTTTTTTATGTGGTAGAATTATCGGACTACTGGAATGTGGACGCTGGAAGCTGGAAGTATCCGAGGAACTTGGAATCGCCCAGAGTGTCATCTCCAGGCTTTGGCAACGATTCCAAGATGATGGTAATGTGAGTAGATGTTACAGCACAGGTCGTCCCTGAGTTACAACACCGAATGAGGACCGGTATTTGGCAGTTACTGCCAAAAGAAACAGACGGAGCACAGCATCAGACCTATCTCGTCAGCTCTCTTCAGCTACCGGTACGACAGTTTCAAGGCAGAACGTGTACAGACGCTTAGGGCACATTGGTCTATATGTTCGTAGGCCTGTCTGCTGTGTTCCCCTTACCACAACTCACTGTCCCCTGCGATTAATTTGGCGTAGAGAGCATGCGTTGTGGTAACCACAACAGTGGTCTTGTGTGCTGTTTTCAGACGAGTCCTGATATATATACTGATTCTCGCTGGACTTTCATATGGAGAGCGCCAGGTACCCGTTACCACCAAGAGAACACCATTAAACGACACCGTTACGGTGGTGCAGGATGGCTCGTTTGGGGCGAATTATTCTTGGTTACAGAACTGACCTGCATGTTCAGAGTGTAACTATGACAAGCCTCATCTATCGGGATGTCATTCTGGAACAACATGTACGTTTGTTTCGGGGCGCCATGGGTGCTGAATTTCTGTTTATGGATGACAACGCCCGTCCTCACCGTGCAAACATTGTAGACGGATGCCTTCAATCGGAGAATATCACCTGTATGGTTTGGCCAGCATACTCACCGGACTTGAATCCAATAGAGCATGTGTGGGATATGCTTGGCCGACGAATTGCATCCCGTCGACCCCCTCCCACCTGTCTACCGGAACTTCGGAGGGCATTGCTTGATGAGTGGTGTAATATTCCCCAAGATCAGATTGATAATTTGATACTCAGCATGCGTAGGCGTTGTAAGGCCTGTATTGCATCGTCCGGGAGACATACTCCGTATTAACCATCATACTAACCATGTTATACTGTTTATTGTAAATAGGTTCTTTTTTGAAATTTGCTCCAGGGAGTAAAAATTGCAATTTTTATTAATTATGTCAAACATTTAGCATCTCTTTTGCTCTTTACCTTTTGTTAAATAAATAAACTTTACAAAAAAGTCAAATTTGTTTTGCTTCTGTCTCTTTCTTTGCCTGAACTTCATTATCCTTAATTTATGGACATGAGTGTAATTCTTATTGATTAATCAATTTGAAAATTCGGATATTCGACTAATTTTTTGAAAAACCAGTAAGTAATGGAAAATTTTTGCTTAAGGGGACACAGTACGATTCAATTGACAAAAATCGGTAAAAATATCAAATCTAATTTCTTTAACCTAAATTATTCTTTATATAATGTTCTATAACCTCACAAAATTTCAAAGCTCTAAACTTAAAAAAATGCAGAATTATGATAGCTTTTACTATCTTTTTTATTCACATCTCTATGGTAAATAAAAATTTAAACTTAATTATCTCAGAGAGGTAAAATAACTAGTTTATCTTTATTTAAAATGGTAAGGATTTTTTTTCTATTGCGCCTAGTGCTTTGAATTTTTTTTACCTATGGCGAATAGTACATGTAACAAAAGTTGGTTTGCATTTCTGAATCAAAGTAATACTTAATTTTTTAAAAACTGTGTAAACTCATAATTTATACATTTCTTAAGGAATTTTCAATAAGTATTCATGAAAAAAAGTATTGTACGAAAAACAATCATGTTGTCGCAAAAACCCATACCAACTTTTGTTAAGAATAGTTTGATGTAATTGTAAATCAAATTTCATGTGTGTATGTAAATTTTTGTAGGAAAAGTAGCATTTTAAAATAACTTCACAAATTTTAAATTTTTTCATTTAAAAAAATTAAATGGCTAGCGTTTTATGAAATTTTGAGCGCAAAATCTTCTTTACGTAGTATACACACATAGGAGGCAACCAAAAAATATTTGAAAATCCTTAAATTTTAAAAAAATTTCTGTAAATCGTACCATGTCCCCTGAATAATTATTAATAAAAAATTTAAAACTTTTTAAAAAAACACAATCGACAGATCTAAAATCTACGAACTATATATTTTAAAAAAACATTCTACACTTAAATGTAAATGGGAGGAATCCATTAAGATAAAAAAGAATAAAAATTCCAGATAAGAGATAAGATAGTGGGGGGAAAAAGGAGAGAAACGAAATGGAAAAAAGAAGGTAAAAAAAGCGGATGAATTTAGATCAGCTGGAGAAACAATGAAATAAAGATGAGACGTGGACACTACTATTAGCAAGACAGGAAATCGTAGAGGAGTTGAATGATGAAACAGGAGAAGAAAGACGTATTTGTGCCTTGAGAAGGAGGATGAGACTTCAAGGAGGCGAGAGAGAAAGTTATTAATTTACAATTCAACTGACTGAGTGAGAGAATTGTGCAAGAGGAAAAAGAACAGAGACAGGAATTAGTGACATCAAATCTTTGTCTAAAACAGATTTGCAGTATGTTAATTTAGGCATTTATTAAAGGAGCTTCTTTTTAATATTTTGGCGTGAGAATGGAAGATTAGAAGTATGTTCATTTCGCATAATTTCGGAGTAAATGGAAGAAATGGAAACATTTTTCAGATTTTATTAGACTACAAAGAAATGTGATAGGGTGGTTTGAATTTTTTGATATTTTATGAAACTTAAGATTAGGAAAATATAGGTATATATTTTCTGAGAAGCTCTAGGTATTGTATTTTAAATTGTGTTTTCCATACTTAATATATTATTTTATTATTTTGAAAAGTTTTTCTACACGGATGATTTATTTCACTTTTTAAATAGTTATCTCATTGATATGTTTATTTTGAAAGCAAAAAGTAAGCACAAGTGTATGACTTCTCGAAAATCAGTGAAAAAAAACTTAGTTTTCAATTTTTTATTGGCAATTAAGTTACAATTCTTTTTGTAACTAATTCAATTTCAAATTTTGTTCTGGTTACACTAGAAGTACTTAAATAATTGAAATTTGATAATAGCATGCAGTAGTTAAGGGCAAAAGTTTTTAATTTAAATTGAAATTTCTCAAAAATGCAATTTACAACACTAAATAAGCATTTTTAAAAATATCTACTTATTTTTTTAACTTTGAAACTGTGCACATGAAAATTTTTATTAAGATAGTTGTGTTAAAAAATTTATTTAAAAATATGAGTTAAAATGTATAAGTATTTTTATCCTTTTGAAATTTTCCTCATACTACTCTACATATAAATTAAAAACCAATCAAAATATCAAAATTTAAAAAGTATTCTCTCTAAAATTATAATAGTAATTCAATTACTACGCAAAAGTTATTGGAGAACTATGTGATCAGCCAATTTTTAAACTTAGTCATTTTAAACATACGATCCGCATATTGCGAAAAGTAGTGCGTGAAGTGCTCCCCCTCCCCTTAAAGTTGTGTTTGTTTCTACGAAGATTATATATTCTGCTATATGTGAAATTTATATTTGCTTGATTAAAATGAAAACAAACTGCTTTGATTTTATTAGATAATACATATTATTGAACTTAATGTTTTGTCGGTGGGAAATACATTTTCATGCACATATTTTACAACTTTAGGATTAACTGCTAGAGTTAATTTATATATCAAATAACTCTAATATATTTTTTGCTTTTCATACAAATAAGTACGTTTATAATTTATATAAATATTTCTTTAGAGACTGTCAAATTATTTAAACATTAGATATCTGTAAAATGAAAATTGTCTTCTTGTAAAGTGTGGTAAAATGTTATTAAAATCCTCATTTCAGCTATATTTTTTACTTTCGTCTATATTAACTATTTATAACTATTGCCATAAAATATTGCTTTAAATTTACCGATATTCAAAACTATTTTAAAGCACTAATAATATTGCAATTAAAGTTAAGTTTTCCCTCTTTTTTATTTATATTTTTTTTCCAAACTAATAAGTTAGTTAATAGTAAGAAAATATTTAATGGTAATATTTAGCAAAAAAGCGAAATATTTTGAAATGTACTTTTTTCCGAATTGGAATAAAAAGACTTAACCAAATTTAACAAAATTTTGAATCTGTTCATAAAAATGAAAATAAAATAAAAAAACTTTCAATTTCATACTTAAAATAAATATTATACAATGATGGAGAAATGACTAACTTCCAATTTTCAAAGTGTTTTTTTCGGGTAATGTTTTGTGTGAATTGGATTTATGTTATTTATTAATTATATATATATCAACGCAATGTTTAAGTGTGTTCCTTTACTAATCAAAAGAGCAATAATGAGATAAACACTTTTGTAAAGTGTTTCAATTTATTTTGTTCCTCACTATAAAAGATTTTTTTCCAAACATATTATATATACAGCAGGGCTTCTCAAACTTTCAATATTGGCGACCCAATATTCAATCATTATTTTCATCGCGCCCACCTCCATACAAAACAATGTATTGAATTCAACAATACTATTCTTTGACGCTAAAGTTACTACAATGCGACTTTAACTTCTTAAGTGACACTGGCGTATATAAACGTTTCGCTCAGCCAAAACATTAATTTTCTGGACTTATATATACGTCTTTCCGAAGTACTATATTTTCTGTGTAATGCTGTCCCTAAAACTATTCCGAAGGCTTTGGAATGCAATAAAAGAGCATTGACTGCGTTTGCGAAGAAATTACTTATTTCAGAGGATTTGCTCCCTCCCCCTCCCCTCCAAAAAACATCACAATCACGCGTCTACGTGGAAAATGATGGCATTGCGGAGCGAATCGCGTAACTTTTAATCGGCAGTTAAGGGATTAATTATAAAACGTACAAATTATCAAGATAAGTGTGAATACAAGCCCATGGGGTCACTGGCAATTATCAAACTTGTTCTTAACTTAGTATTGTTAAACGAATTATAATTATTGTACAGAGTACTGATAGATTTATAAGAGCATTATATCAGTGCAAATGTGTATTTTGTTTTTTATTATTTCATAATGTATTTTGTTTGTTTTCTTTCAGTAAATTAATATTTTTTTAAATAATCTTTTGTTTTCGACTTTTCAATATCCTGGCGCCCCTTCGTAGAGTTATCACGCCCCTCTAGGGGGGCGCGCCCCACAATTTGAGAAACGCAGATATACAGTCTACTCTCACTAATTCAAACCTTCGATAACATGAACCTCTAGCTAATTCGAAGTATATGCTCAGCCCTAGGAAATTCATGATATTTTGAAATAAAACAATACGTTTTGGTACACTCAATATTTCGAAATAAAATCTGTGACTGGCCAGATTACAACACGTGATAATTATCTCATAAAACTATAAGTTATCTTGTAAAACTCTTGAAAATTCGCACACTCAATATCACGTAGAGTCCTGTTGCAAACAGGTAGGAGTTTACATGCTTTGTGTTGCATTGTCTTTGAGTAGTCTTCCCTGTAACGTAGTCCCTTTGATGAACATCTGTCTGCCATCCCTTCTTTGTGTGTCCCGGTTCCTCAAGCAAGAAGATTTACAAAAATTTAACACTTGTTAAACTTTTTTACAACTTCTATACATGTGTTCAGAAAGGATGGACTACTATATTGCGAAGAAAAGATGTGTAGGATTGTGTATTTTGCTTCAGAGTGACATGACGATTTATGACTCATCTGAGTGACTTATAGCATGAAGCACCAAATAGAGCATGGGCCGCATTGGACACTGCCTTGAAGAATCAATGGTGTTGGCGATAGTATGTGAGGCAACCGATAACACAGATTAAGCAAATTTTTCTTAGAGAACAGATTTTTTCGTCAAAAAAGATTAATTATGCAAAGTATGTATTCTTTTAATAATCATTTTTAATACATAAATGTATTCTTTTAAAACAGGACTTTTAACTTCTATGCAATATTTATACTGTGTAATATGTACTTTTTTAAATACTTTAAAACAATTTATACATAAGTACAATTTTTGTTTTATAACATAGTTTCAAATTTAAATGTGTTAAAAAAAATTTTTCTTCCTGTATTTTGGGAGTTTTTTCCAACCCTCTGGATAATTTGAACTCTTCATAATACGAAGTTTTTCTTTGGTCCCTCCAACTTCGAATTATCGAGAGTCGACTGTATATATATATATATATATATACTCATGTCCATAAATTAAGGATAATGAAGTTCAGGCAAAGAAAGAGACAGAACCAAAACAAATTTGACTTATTTGTAAAGTCTATTTATTAAACAAAAGGTAAAGAGCAAAAAAGATGCTATATGTTTGACATAATTAATAAAAATTGCGATTTTTACTTCCTGGAGCAAATTTAAAAAAAAACCTATTTACAAAAAACAGTATAACATGGTTAGTATGATGGTTAATACGGAGTATGTCTCCCGGACGATGCAATACAGGCCTTACAACGCCTACGCATGCTGAGTATCAAATTATCAATCTGATCTTGGGGAATATTACACCACTCATCAAGCAATGCCCTCCGAAGTTCCGGTAAACAGATGGGAGGGGTTGACGGGCTACAATTCGTCGGCCAAGCATATCCCACACATGCTCTATTGGATTCAAGTCCGGTGAGTATGCTGGCCAATCATACGGGTGATATCCTCCGATTGAAGGCATTCGTCTACAATGTTTGCACGGTGAGGACGGGCGTTGTCATCCATAAACAGAAATTCAGCATCCATGGCGCCCCGAAACAAACGTACATGTTGTTCCAGAATGACATCCCGATAGATGTGGCCTGTCATCGTTACACTCTGAACATGCAGGTCAGTTCTGGAACCAAGAATAATTCCTCCCCAAACGAGCCATCCTGCACCACCAAACGGTGTCGTTCATGGTGTTCTCTTGGTGATAACGGTACCTGGCGCTCTCCATATGAAAGTCCGGTGAGAATCAGACTGCAAACTAAACCTGGACTCGTCGGAAAACATCACACAAGACCACTGTTGCGGTGTCCACAATGCATACTCTCTACTCCAGGTTAATCTCAGGCGACAGTGAGTTGCGGTAATGGGAACACATCTGACAGGCCTACGAGCATATAGACCAATGTGCCCTAAGCGTCTGTACACGGTCTGCCTTGAAACTGTCGTACCGATAGCTGAAGAGAGCTGACGAGATAGGTCTGATGCTGTGCTCCGTCTGTTTCTTTTGGCAGTAACTGCCAAATACCGGTCCTCATTCGGCGTTGTAACTCAGGGGCGACCTGTGCTATAACATCTACTCACATTACCATCATCTTGGAATCGTTGTCAAAGCCTGGAGATGACACTCTGGGTGATTCCAAGTTCCTCGGATACTTCCAGCTGGGTACGTCCACATTCCAGTCGTCCGATAATTCTACCACGTAAAAATCATCCAAATGCTTCATTTGTGCCATAACTATGCGGTTATTGCACTGAAAGGCTTTTAAAGCGCTTGTGAACAATTTTACTTCTTTGCCACATTCCTTATATACCCTATCTTACACTGTCGTCATTGTGACGTACTATCCGCGCCATCTGGTGGTTTCCTGTAATTTGCATATTCTTCTTCAAGATGTGTGTGATAATTCTACAGGTGAAATTTTTATTTTACAGTTCAATTTCTGTGTGATTCTGAATTATCCTTAATTTATGGACATGAGTGTATATATATATATATATATATATATATATATCATTGAATTTAGTTTCCTAAATATAATTAAGAATTTCTTACTATTGAAAACATTACTTTAAAAAAATATCTTCCAAAAAAATGTCAGTGTTTCTACTCAAAATTATTCTACCTTTTGTTCTTCGACCTCGTTTATTAAATTTTTATGTACATTTAAAACATCTTGTTTTATAAAGATGACAGCCATATAAAAGTATGTATTTTGGTAAAAAAAATAAAGTTTTGTAGAGATTGGAATGAAACTCAATCAATCTATTATTGTACAGTATAATTTTTGTTTGGAAGTCATGATGAAAACTGCACAATAAATCCCTGATCATCCACCAATGTTATTCAAACGGGATGAAAGACATTTAATTCGGAAAAATTCCAATTCGAGAGAAACATACTTTCAGCTTGTTCATCATATAGAAAATAAGACTAGTCCGAAATGTGTTCGGCAAGTCCTTCGTGAAGCAGCCAGACATCTAAAAATCTGAAAACATAAAGACAACCACTCGTCTAGACTTAAAGAACAAGCTATTGCGTCTGGAGTTTTCTCGGAAAAAGCGTTGGACGGGATTCAGAAAAGGTTTGTATTTTTAATTATTTTTCCTCTTAAAATTACTCCTTTTAATTTTGACTTCCTATGTAGTTTTTATACTTTATTTCAGATCATAATGAGCGATTAGAAAAAGTACGACCTTGAAGACTGAAATAGGAGGAAGCATTGACTTTTGATGACTATATTCAGAATTTTGTTCTTTTTCAATCAAAGGTGTGAACAAAAGAAACTATGTTTTCAACGCGATTTGGTGCGCTTTTCGAGGAAAACCTAAGACTGAAAGAAAACACTTAAAAAAATCCCATATCTCCTTTTTTTTTAAAAAAAAAGACTGGTTGCGACAACTTTTTTTTTAAAAAAGGAGATATGGGGATTCTTTTGTTATTCTTAGATTTGCTTAGTGCACTTTGAGAAAAATGTTCTAAAATTAAGAAGAGAAAAAGAAATTATTATTACTAAAATGGGAAAAAATAAGTAAAATTTGACATAAAATAGCATAAACGCGGCTCATTCTGCACCAAAGGTTTATGAACAAATTTTCAATTTTTTCAATCTAATGTGTTTTTATATTATTCAATTTTGAAATGACCTTCAGAATAAGAGATATTTTCTTTTTTACAAAAACTGGAGCCCTTTATATCTTGGTTACTATATGAAAATGCTTAAAAAGACAGTGATTATATTCACATAAGGGACTGTAAATTTTGTAATAAGACAGTGATTGATAAATCTGAAGGTTAAAACAATTCTACTATTCTACAGAACTTACAGAAGAAATTTCAGTTATGTTCAAAATTCTTTTAGCAATCGCTGACCCCGCTTGATTATTTTCAACAAATCACATTTCGAGTAAAACGCGCTTTAAAGTATGACATCTTGCTTACAGTAATGGCATCTGCTTTTACTAAAACACTTGTTTTTGTTCTAGTAAACGGAAAATGATAAGCTTGATATTTTTATAAAACTAATAAGATGGCCCATAAAATAAAATCATAAAAAAATTTGACAAGTTTTGGCAAAATTCACAGTTTTAGGGTAGTCGGATACCTTAAAATCCAACTATTGGAGTGATAAAGTGTAATTAGTAAAGAATGTTAAATGTATCGTGGTTAGCCTTCTTGGAAGTTCAAAGGATATTTTTATGTTTTACTAAAAATATTCCTGCTTAAGTGATAAAACATAAAACAAGCCATTCCTACCTTAAAATTGTTTCATATAGGTATGGTTCTGAAATTCACTTTTTCTCTCTCTAAATAAAAAAAAAGTTTTTCGTAATGCTGTAATAAATTTTGACGTAGTTAATATTAGCTGCAACAGATAGTGCTACGATATTTTTGAAAATAAATTTATTCTTGGCAACAAATACTTGAGAACTACATAATACATGTAAATTACACTTTCACAACTTGGTCAATGAATATGAAGAGTTGTATATTTTATATAATAGGGGTTGTTCCACCTTTAGGCGGACAGGAGGTACCTCCTCTCTCTAGTTTAAACAGTTTAGAAAGTTTTGGATTTTTATGAATCAAATATTCAATACGAATGAAAGTTTTTGCACTAATTATTTTTATGTTACAAATATTAGCTCTAGTGCAATAGTTAAGAATGACCACATTATATAGATAATCTGCTGGTTAACTAATTCGAGCCATCAAAGTAGGGAAAATTGTTTCATTTTTAGCATTATATTTTTATTTTATCTGTAGCTAACCGCAAAATATGAACTTATCCCCTTAGTTACAGCGAAAATAAGATCTTAGGACGAACAATGACGTCATATTTGTAAGCGTAAAGGAATAATATGATAAACACAGCTCGTACACACTAATAGTGGATATCACTAACTGGAAGACACATTGTACTTCTATATACACTGGTGTGCAAAAATTAAGGACGAGACGGTTTTTTCAATATAACTTTGTACAAAAACATTCCAAATAAACACATTTAATACCGTAAGATCCCTAATACGTAAGGACATGAGTAATGTAAGCAACACTTACTAAAAGAGGAATCAGAGGGATAAAAAAAGGAGCCTTATTGAAAAAGTAGCATGGAGCGCAATGCGACTGAAGGCCGAAACATCCCTGTGATGGGTGTCCAGCAAAAAATATCCGGTCTTTAGTAGGGATATGATCTCCCCTGACTGCTAGGCAGGTTTCACAGCGTCTGCCCATGCTGAGAATGAGGGTGTCAATGAGTTGTTGAGGCATTGCTGCCCATTCGTCTTGCAGCGAAGCTCCGGAATCGTTACTGGTGGTAAGGTACGAGCTGCCAAGCGTCTGCCTAGAAAATCCCATACATGCTCGATGGGATTGAGATCCGGAGATCGTGCCGGCCAATCCATACGTTCAATATCCTCACTCTCTAAGAGCTGTTCGGCAGCTACTGTGCGATGACATAGTGCATTGTCGTCCATGAAAAGGAACTGCGGACCCATAGCGCCTCTAAAAAGACGCACATATGGAAGAAGAATCTCGTTACAATAACGGGTCCCGTTGACTGAACCTGCGTCGAAGATGTGAAGGTCTGTACGACTACTAAGCATGCTGCCTCCCCAAACGAGAACACCGCCACCTCCATACCTGTCCCTTTCAATGATGTTCGAGGGATGATTGCGGCTTCCCCGCTCTCTCCAGATGAGTATGCGATGAGTATCGCTACTCAGACTGAATCTGCTCTCATCTGTACAGAGTTCTCGTCCCCATTCATTGTCTCTCCAATTCCGGTATTCCCGGCACCACAGAGAACGCCTTCTCCGATGGGCAGGCGTTAGAGGTACACACCGTACAGGGCGTCGTGCAAACAGACCACCACCGTGCAGTCTTCTGGCCACAGTAAAACGCGATATCGGTCGTCCAGTCGCCTGTGTCGTGTGTCTAGCGATTTCTCCCACTGTCTGCCGCCTGTTTCTTCTGGCCTGTAAGGCAATATACCGGTCATCTGCGGGTGTGGTTCCTCGTGGACGACCACTACTGAACCCCCGGATAGCTGTTCCTGTAGTTTGAAATTGTCTCCAAAGTCGTGAAACGATGCTGTGAGCAATTCCGAACTCTGCAGCCACACTTGTCACACTGCGACCTTCCTCCAACTTCCCAATGATTCGACCTCGGGTAAAAGCA
Source organism: Trichonephila clavata (assembly GCA_019973975.1). Classification (NCBI taxonomy): domain Eukaryota; kingdom Metazoa; phylum Arthropoda; class Arachnida; order Araneae; family Nephilidae; genus Trichonephila; species Trichonephila clavata. The sequence continues at coordinate 21,614 of BMAO01027321.1, forward strand.
TCCAGATGTCGTCTAACAGATTGATTATTCGCCATTTCTCGCTGAGGCAGCAACTCGGTGTGATTTTAACTGCTATACGGTGTGCAATCTCTTTGCCAGAAATACTAATCTTACACCGACAACATGCTTTACTACTCAGACACTCCCCATTACGTCTACCTGCATATCTGCGCATGTGCTACCGTACATCACCTCACTTAATCTCCTGATTGGTCTTTCTGTCCGCTCTGCCTCTTCGTTCAGCTGATATGCTAATTTTTCTACTTCGACCTTAATTTTTGCACACCAGTGTATATATTCCATAAAGTTATAAGTAGTTTCATAGAATCTAATCAGTAGATTGTAAATAACATATTTTGAAAATTGAAGAAACACAATATTATTTATTTATCTTCATACTTTCAAAACATCAAGATGACAAAATCAATCAAGTATGCAGAATAGAATACAAATTATCATTTAAACTACGAAACAATTAAGAAATAGCTTATAAAATACATGAAATAAAATTATATTGACTTGTTAGAGAAATTTAAAGATTTTATATGTGAATTATTTAGCATATGCGTTTGTTAACGGTGCACTACAGCGATACACAAGGACTATTGGTGACCATCATTGTAATTTGAATCTCGTTTAAGTGACGAGGACGACACCTGAGATGGCAATCCTACTTCAAACAACAACATCAAACCAAAGGGGGACTTTAAACCTCGACAAATTTGAAATGCATCATGAACCTTCAGTAGCACAATAAAGCTTGAACTCATAACGCAGCAGCCATGTGTTCGTGACCATAAACGTAACCGTCAGACTACCACACGACCACTCTTTTAGCTTAAGAGATTTAGCAATAGCAGGCTTCGGATTGAGGAGAAAACTGAATTGGAATGAATGAAGTAAAAACTAAATTTATTCGCAAATTAGAAAATTATTTTTCTTTTCTTTCTAATGGGCTGCATATTAGCAACTAAGTCTTTGCAGAAATGGTAAGTCCACAAATTTGAGTGTCCTTTCAGTGATGCCGTTATCTAGTGGCGGCTCCCTCTACCAAATTTTGATACTTGAATTAATTCTTAATTCAAGCTCTCATCGGATGATGAATGTTGCTGTGATTTAGTTTTGCCAAGTGTACCAAAGCTAAATTGGTACTTAAGAGATCTTTCACACATGTCACATAACCATATGATATGCGTGACTACGATTTTTGCATCAAGAAAATCTATCACTCTAGCAGGAATCGATCTTTTAAACTTGGGCTTACGAAGCGAGCAAGCTACCACCAAGCCACCGAGCCGACAACTAGAAAATTACTCAACATATTATTATTAAATATATATAAATCAGCCTCAGCGTTATAATCAATTCAACATCGTTTCAATTCCTACTGTTAGTTCACCCCACCCTATATAAATATATTTATTTTTATATATATCTTGTGTTCAAATTTTAAATTGTTATTAAAATACTTTTTATTCATTAACTCAAGTTCAAATATATTTTTTTAACTTGTAGTGGATGACACTTGATGTTAATTCAGTTTTTTTAAAATCTTAATTAATTATTTAAATTAAATTAATGAATAAAAAGAAATAAAAATAGAATTCCAACAACATATGTAAAAAGGAAAATCGCACGTTGTGTCCTTCTAGCTCAACGGATTTCGCGTAGAACTTCTAATCAAAAGGTCATGGGTTCGAATCCCGCCTAGATAGACTAATTTCTGAGAATGTGATTTTCTTACAATACCATTTAAATGGAATAACTAAATTTAATTAATGAATAAATAGTAGCAAACAAATATATATACAGTCGACTCTTGATAATTCGAAGTTAAAGGGACCAATGAAAAACTTCGAATTATCAAGAAGGTAGGAAAAAACTCCCAAAATACAGGAAGAAAATTTTTTTCTGACGCATTTAAATTTGAAACCATGTAATAAAACAAACATTGTACAAACATATAAAATAATTTTAAAAATATTTTTGAAAAGTACATATTATACAATACAGAAGTTAAAAGTCCTGTATTAAAAAATACATTCAATATATTCACACTCAATCTTACGCATCTCTTCTTCACAATAGTGGACCATCCTTTCTGAGCCCAAGTGTAGCAAGGCCACGTGTTAAACGAAAGATATGGACGGTTGACAACAGGTGGGGTTGGTATATTGTCCCCTTGAAAAAGGAAAATAATAAAAGTGTATTTTCGCCTGATGAACCGGAAAACACTAAAAAAGGGTAGCGGACAAATGGTCATCAAAGAGGCTTCGTTACACGGGAGACACGCAGAGACAAAACAACAAAACATGTAAGCTCCAACCTGTTTGCTACATAACTCTACATGATAATGAGTGTTCGAATTGTCGAGTGTTTTATAAGATAACTTCGAATTGTCGCGTATTGTAGTCTGGCCAGCCAGAGATTTTTCTTCGAATTATTGAGTGTACACAAACGTATTGTTTTAGTTCGAAATATCAAGAGGTTTTCTAGGGACTGAACGTATACTTTGAATTACCGAGAGGTTCGAATTATTGAGGGTTTGGATTATCGAGAGTCGACTGCACCACCACCACACACACACACACACACACACACACACACACACACACACACACACACACACACACACACACACACACACACACACACACACACACACACACAATAGTCCATCACCATGTATATAAAGGAAAATGCAAAATTTGCTTTCTATTTTGCCTCATAATATTGTGATTTTGTCATATATGTATTTACATTAATTGTAACTATTTCATAAAAGTAACTAAAATATAAAATTTTTCTTTGTTGATATGTAGGAATCGACTATATTTTTTTATACATAGTATTTTTTTCTACTTTTTCTAATAATGGTCTTATACACTAAAATGAAAAAATATAATTAACTTTTGTTCTCAGCATATTTGAATAGACAGTTTAGAGGAATGAAAGTGATATCTCTTTAGAAGGAATATATATAATCAATAAAACAGGCTAAAATTACACTGAAGAAAGGAACAAAACAAAAGCAAAAGGAATAAATTCCTTTCGCTTTCAAAGGGACATCACCTATTGCCTCTTAAGCAATATTTTAATCTTGAAGAAATCTTCTGTATGTACAGAATACGATATAATTTTGATGATAAACAAAGAGGATCTCTAACAGTTACTACAGAATGCAACTCAGCACTCTGGTGTTTGCATTACCGTAAGTAAAACGGTGTTTGTTTAATTAATTACTAAACAAAAGGAGTGACTCTTCACATTTCTTGCTTTTTGTTACCCTCATGAAGAATGCTTTCTAAGGTAAATTATGTATTTCCACTTTATCAACAAAATATGTAACTCAGCATCTTTTACTTGCTTCGGAAGTCGACGGAAAATGGCTAGAGAAGTTGAAAGCAAAATAATTTATTCCTCGAGTTGAGAGATTATTCTACTGTTTATACTGTGTTAAATAAAATGATTACTCTGTTAAATTAGACTTTAAAAAAAATAAAATGGGCTAAAATTCGTATCTTTGAGATTTTACGAACAAATGATTTAAGCAATTGAGAGATAATGATCTATTGGTGATAATTAACGAGCACTAATAATGCAATTAAAGATGTTAAATTTTTCTGAAGTGGCACAATGTAATGCACTGATAATTAGATAAAAATTGGATAAAAGATCGTGAAACTTAAAACTAATTGATCTTACTTATTTTTATTATTATTATGTTGGTGTATATCAAATGCCGGATTTTTAAGTGAATATATAAAACTGCATATCTTTTTCTAAAAGTTGTTTAATTTAACCAAAATATGCCCCTTGTGCTTCAATACCCAATGAAATTTTAATGTACATATGTCTGTCTTAAGGTATCCGATTACCCTAAAATTGTGAATTTTGCCAAAAATTGATATGTGTTTTATGATTTTATTTTTATATGCCATCTTATATTAGCTTTATAAAACTACCAAGTTTATTAGTTTCCGTTTTCTAGAACAAAAAACTACATGTTTTTTTGTAAAAGCAGATGCCATTACCTTAGCAAGATGTCATATTTCCAAATGCGTTTTACTTGAAATGTGTTTTTTTAAAAATGCTCAAACGGGGCAGAGATTACTAAAAAGTTTTTGAAAATATGTAACTGAAATTTTTTGTGAATGTTCTGTATAATAGTAGAAATGTTTAACTTCAGATTTATCAATCACTGTTTTATTACAAAATTTGCAGTCCCTTATGTGAATATAATCACTGTTATCTTAAGCAATTTTATATAATAACTAAGATAAAGTGCTCTAGTTTTTGTAAAAAACATCTCTTATCCTTATAATCATTTCAAAAATGAATAACATTGCAACACATCAAAATTAAAAAATTGAAAATTTGTTCATAAATTTTTGGTACAAAACGGGCCTTATTTATGTCATTTTTTGTCAATTTTTACCAATTTTTTCCCATTTTAGTAATAATAATTTCTTTTTCTTCTTTTTAATTTTAGTAAATTTTTCTTAAAATGTACTAAGCAAAACTAAAAACCACAAAAAAATCCCCTTATCTTCCTTTTTTAAAAAAAATCCGCGCAATTAATCGGATACCTTAACGAAATTCTTATTTTTAGTATGAAACTCTGATATGTGTGGAATTTTTCATACTTTCATCATTTTGATACTGTTTAGCCGGTAAAAAATGTTCTAAATTTTTAAGAAAATAAAAATTTATTGGCGAAAGATTTCGTCAACAATCTGGGTGCTGCGAAATTCCATATTTAAATTCTTTTAATTTCGCTGTTAGGCCGAGCGTTGTCGGGAAAATATATTAGGCCATGCCGATTCAAAAGTGATGGGCGTATAATTTTCAATGTTTCATGCATTGTATCAAAGTACTGGTAGTATAATAGATAAAACTGGATTTACCTTTCCCTCTTTGCTTTCAGAAAATCCTTTTTTCAGAGAAGTTTAGAATCTTCCAAGGGGTTTATTTTGTAGGGAAAAATCACCAAACCGAAATTTTCTTAGCTAATTTTTCCGGCTGGGTAACGTGGTTGGTTTTTCGCTTGCCTTTTGCACCGGTAGTTGTGGGTTCGACCCCGGCCCAAGTCGGTGGATTTTCATGAAGCAGAAAATCGACAGTTGCCATACCGTATGATTATACGGCATGTAATCATACGGAATAATAGTAGTTATAATAGTAGATAAGTTTCGAAAGAAAATAATCTGTTATAAGCGTCATCATTAATATTTTGTTTTCTTTGTTTGAAAGGAGGATTTCCTAATTCTTTATTGCCTTGTTTAAAATCAGGAGCATTTTTAACGTGTCGCTACATTTAACGCGGTTTTAATATTTTCTTATTGAGAAATACGGAAAGTTTTTCAAATTGGACTTTCTTGTATTAAATGCTTGATGGAAATCTGGCACTGCACTCGTATTAGCCTTAATTACGGTCACATCTTTTATTTAATTCTTTTTTTTGTGTGACGGTTCTATCTTAGCTCCTTCTACTAATTGTACTTTTGGGTAATTTCTGGTACTTAAAAATTTTTTTGTTATAAAACCTCGCTTCGAAGAAGAGAGCATGATTATATTCTAAAACTAAGACTACTATAGTCTAGGTTTTCAGGTTAGAGATAAGAGATAGGCTGCTAGTCTGCTATCGGAGGGGAGATTTATCAAATTGAAGGAGAATCGTGGATATTTAATATTTGCTAATTGAATTACTTAAGGTGACGAAGTGTCACTGAGATTGAATCCAGATTAAATTGATAAGAAGTCAAAGTAATCGCCTTGAGTAAGTGTGGTTAGTATGTTTTCACAGACTCGCTTACCTCGTTTATTGTTGGCTTAGTGATTATTTGAGGGCACCTCTTACTTTGGATCGATTGTATTAGTGTGGTGATCATATAATATTGTGAATAAATTAGATTATTTCGTTGTAGAAGGGCTACTGTTCCGTCCAATCCTCCTACACTTTTAGATTCAAGGGGAGGTTATTACATTTTTACCATACAAAAATATCGATTTAAATCAAAACTGTTTTGTTATAAGATTCAATCTTTATAAAAATCTTGGCTATTTTTTGAAAATAAAGCTAGCTGGAGAACAGAAAAGATTACAAAATAATCTTTAAGACTTTTTAACGTTAAAAAGCAAGGGTAGATTTTGCAATTTTTCTTCAAGGTTCATTCTTGGGTAGCTGAACAGATCGACGTTAATATTCACTCATTCACTCACTCACTACTCCAGGTTCATTCTAGTATGATGTTAATGATGGCGTTTTGCAAGTCTTATCAGACTCAGAATAGAGTGAATTTAAATTAAATAGGTTAGTTGTTTTCAATTAAAATTACTATATCTACGCTTGTGTCCAAAATTAAGAAAATTATAACTTTTATCTCCACAAAAGTCTTTGATAGATTTTAATAAGAATTAATTACACATTTATACATTCTTAATTTCTTTTTTTTCTAATGCTTTCTTTAATATGAAAAATATCAAGTAACTACACTGGTGTGCAAAAATTAAGGACGAAGTCGAAAAATTAGCATATCAGCTGAACGAAGAGGCAGAGCGGACAGAAAGACCAATCAGGATATTAAGTGAGGTGATGTACGGTAGAACATGCGCAGATATGCAGGTAGACGTAATGGGGGAGTGTCTGAGTAGTAAAACATGTTGTCGGTGTAAGATTAGTATTTCTGGCAAAGAGATTGCACACCGTATAGCAGTTAAAATCACACCGAGTTGCTGCCTCAGCGAGAAATGGCGAATAATCAATCTGTTAGACGACATCTGGATGCTTTTACCCGAGGTCGAATCATTGGGAAGTTGGAGGAAGGTCGCAGTGTGACAAGTGTGGCTGCAGAGTTCGGAATTGCTCACAGCATCGTTTCACGACTTTGGAGACAATTTCAAACTACAGGAACAGCTATCCGGGGGTTCAGTAGTGGTCGTCCACGAGGAACCACACCCGCAGATGACCGGTATATTGCCTTACAGGCCAGAAGAAACAGGCGGCAGACAGCGGGAGAAATCGCTAGACACACGACACAGGCGACTGGACGACCGATATCGCGTTTTACCGTGGCCAGAAGACTGCACGGTGTGGTCTGTTTGCACGACGCCCTGTACGGTGTGTACCTCTAACGCCTGCCCATCGAGAAGGCGTTCTCTGTGGTGCCGGGAACACCGGAATTGGAGAGACAATGAATGGGGACGAGTACTCTTTACAGATGAGAGCAGATTCAGTCTGAGTAGCGATTCTCATCGCATACTCATCTGGAGAGAGCGGGGAAGCCGCAATCATCCCTCGAACATCATTGAAAGGGACAGGTATGGAGGTGGCGGTGTTCTCGTTTGGGGAGGCATCATGCTTGGTAGTCGTACAGACCTTCACATCTTCGACGCAGGTTCAGTCAACGGGACCCGTTATTGTAACGAGATTCTTCTTCCATATGTGCGTCTTTTTAGAGGCGCTATGGGTCCGCAGTTCCTTTTCATGGACGACAATGCACCATGTCATCGCACAGTAGCTGCCGAACAGCTCTTAGAGAGTGAGGATATTGAACGTATGGATTGGCCGGCACGATCTCCGGATCTCAATCCCATCGAGCATGTATGGGATTTTCTAGGCAGACGCTTGGCAGCTCGTACCTTACCACCAGTAACGATTCCGGAGCTTCGATTGGCGCTGCAAGACGAATGGGCAGCAATGCCTCAACAACTCATTGACACCCTCATTCTCAGCATGGGCAGACGCTGTGAAACCTGCCTAGCAGTCAGGGGAGATCATATCCCCTACTAAAGACCGGATATTTCTTGCTGGACACCCATCACAGGGATGTTTCGGCCTTCAGTCGCATTGCGCTCCATGCTACTTTTTCAATAAAGCTTCTTTTTATCCCTCTGATTTCTCTTTTAGTAAGTGTTGCTTACATTACTCATGTCCTTACGTATTGGGGATCTTACGGTATTAAATGTGTTGATTTGGAATGCTTTTGTACAAAGTTATATTGAAAAAACCGTCTCGTCCTTAATTTTTGCACACCAGTGTATTTGGGTACACATGAGAGAAAGGAAAAGCAATTTAAAAACGTTATCAGCAGGGATAATTTCATTTCATTGTTAAGCATTTTTTAACCTAAACTCATGCTAAAAGAGACAGTTTGAGTCCATGTGTTAATCCGTTCTACTACTTCAGCTATACTGTAGCGGGTTCTCCCTCGCAGTTACCTCAACTAACTTCTGTGGCTACTTTGCTACATAGTTTAATATTAGAATTTCGCCTTTTAAAGAACTAAGCATTCTTATATAAGTAGTTGTACAGTGTGTAACGGATCCTATTCGTATTTCTTACTCATCCTCCCGGGAAAAGTCTTTCAATTATGTTGTATGATTATAAAATCGCTTTCTGTATAGGAACCGTGATTTATGCTAATGTGAGTGCCTATTTAAAGTCAAATGAAGAGAAGGAGGAAGTGGATCACTGTCAGGCTGATACTGAAGTTTAATTGTTAGAGTTATAATAATTGAAGCTATATCAGATTTTCAGTAAGGAGATCCAATATCTCAACGGAGAAATATCATGAGTGCTGGAATTAATCGTCAAAGATAAGTAAAGGTTTGAATTAACTGCTATAGATATTTAGGTTAGAAATTAAGTTGACCTCCCCCTTCACTCAAATTAAAGTTGGATAATAATTTAATAATCAAATAAATGAGTTGATTTTATTAAAATGTCTTTAGATTCTGTTCATTCAAATTCACCAGCGACCGCAGCGTTGTGACAAATGAATGAAATGGAGGTTGAAGGATAAAAGGGAGAAAGAGAGGGAGAAAAAAAAGATAGACAGAAGAAATATGGGAGAAAGAATAGACTAAGAACTGAATTCTGCATTATATAAGCATTACTGAAATGAGAGGAATCTCATTAGAAAAGATCATGGGTGTAAGTTTGTAGACTTGTTATAAGATGTCTGCTGTTTAGACAGAGCAAGATCAGTATATAAATTTTACTATAATATTTATTTTGATAGGGTAGGATTAAGTTATACCGCTTCACACGTATCTTTTTTATTTTGATATTTATTATTCAAAAATTCAATACACGAGTTAAATATTAAAAAAAAAATCCTTTCTCTTGTAGATAGGGAAACTGGCATGTCACAACTTTGCTTTTAGGTATTCTATAGTTCTAGGAAGAAGAAGGCTAGTTACTATTACTCTCCAAAATAGTATGTAAAATATATGTACAGGATTAAGGTCTGACATATGGCTGACCAAATATTTCTGTTCCAGAAATTTATTAGTAAAATCAGCCCTTATGTAGACAAGCGTATCAAACACACAAAAATGAACTCGGGGGACAGCTTCATCCTTGATAAGGCGAACATGCGGCTTCATGATTTTATCCATATATCTCACATCAAACACATATCTTATGTCAGAGGCATAGATATCTCTCTTCTCCTATCCAAGCTGATGTGTATACCATCAAATTTTCACTGTTATACTAGTTTCTTTTTCGAACGTTGGAAATCGAATAACGAGTACCAGATTCTTTATTCTTTACGGAAGAAGGTATGCCGAAAATTAGTCGTTAGACTCAATCTGGCTTTAGTAGAAGTAAAAAAAAAGTCTCTAATGATCACTATATCTGTGTCGATTCTCTTTCCGTCCTGCTAAATGGGCAGTCTTCCGAGCAGAAATAGATGGGACACAAACAGCAAGTTTTCCTTCAAAGATCATCTTCAAACCTCTCTCGCATAGTTTTCTGGAAACAATTATCCTTAAAATTTGGGTTTCTGAAGCCGCACGAAAATTAGACCACTGAGAAGCTGCTAACCTTCTGTTATACCTTGCTGTGATGGAAAAATATCAATCTTCATTTTCATCCGGGTTTTTGAAGGACCCTTTTCTGTGGGGATACATCTTATTAAAATGTTTTCATAAATTGCACAAAAATTAAACTTCCCATAAAACATTCTATAGATATCTACACCTGTGATGACTCTCTATAAACTATCCCGAAGATTCGCCTTCTCATTCTCCTATCCAAGCGCTTGGTTATTAGTTTTTATTTTATGCTTTAAATTTTCACCAAACGCTGTGAGGAAAATACGATGAAAGCCATTTAGGTGTATAAATTAAAGGAGCTTGGTAATCGACATTTGTGCTTACAGAGCATTTTCTTCCTCCTCGACGGGTGCACACTTATGTTATTGATATTAAGAATTTACATCTTTGTTTTGAATCCTTTATCTTTACTTTCAATATTTTTTGAGGAATGTCACAGAATATGACACTTTCCTGTATTTGATTTTCAGATCTGTGTTGTTGTTTCTAATGCCACCTGTCTGACGATGTCATATCGAAGCCCACGAAATTCATCGTAGCAAGATGATAGGTGTACGCCTGTCGTTAGCTTTTATCTTTGAGCACCATGCAGAGGTGACCGTACGATTTGGCTTATACGATAGATGGCGACACCACCTATCTCCATCTCCACAATTTAAGTATGGAACTAAAGGGGAGGGAAATATTATCCAGTCCCCTGCATCCGTGCTTTCTGCTGCGACCGCCCACAAGACTTTCGGTCCAACTTATTTAAAGGGCCCGTAGTCGGAGGGTATTTGGTGTTGTTGTTGCTTATGCCACCTGATCGAGAGTAACATCAGATCAAGGTCTGCGATATTCATCGCGGCTAGGGGCTAGAATTTTACCTCTGTCGTTGGCCTAAGCTTTGAGCCCCCAAGAAGATGACAGTGCGATTTTGCTCGGAACACCACGATAGATGGCGGCACCATTCGGACCCACTGATTTAATGAGCACGGTCTCCGTTTATACTCGGCGGGGGTTTGGTGGCATTGGGCATCGAACCCAGGACTTCCGGTCAAGAGTCCAATGCTCTAACCACTAGGCTAACCATGGCCCTGGGTATTTGGTGGCATAGGGCATCGAGCCCAGGACTTCCGGTTTGGGGTCTGATGCTCTAACCACTAGGCTACCTTCGGCCCGTATTCAGAACTGTAAATATTAAATTAAATATGTGAATAATGTTTTAACAAAGCTAACTTTCAATCGGTGATTACTTAAAGATAATATCTTTAAATCTCTATGCTGATTGATTTTTGAAGAGTAAGGATATTTTTAAGGTTAATAAAGGATCTTAATAGTCAATAGTTTTATCAACATTAATAATGACTAAGAGATGACTTTCAAACAATAATTTGGGCTTTAAATATACTTAACATTTGTCTCAATTTTATTGTGAAAGAAATGAAAGGTAATATATGCAAATGGATGCTTAATTTATAAATATCTGCTTCAATAACCAAAACAATGGTTGAATTTTTCTGCTAACAATATTATATATAACAACAAAGTTTAATTTGACTTATAAAAATCATAATCACAATCTATTATAATAAATCATAATCATAATCTATTATAATAAATTATAATTTATATAGGATATTATAATATCCATAATAGAAATTTAAAAGTATAATAAAGTGTTTAATTAAGTCCATAATTATAGCAATAAGAAAATTGGAAATTTTGGTCAATCATTTACAAAGTAATTGTTAAGGGGTTAAAAAAGAGCACATCAAAAGGAGTAACTTTTTTTTATAAAAAATAATGTATTAAATATTAAATGTAATTAAAACAAAATAATTAATTGTAATTCAAAAGCAATATGAGATTGTTTGATTTAATAATACGGATGCAAAATATATGCATACTAAATAGAATATTGTTAAATATATGCTATATAATTTAATAAAAAAATGTATGTATTTCACTTTACATGTATATTAGTATCCTAGAAATGTGTATATAAACCAATTACAGCCGTTTTAAAGAGTACACGTATCGCACACTTAAAAAATCACACTTAATTAATAAACGTATTCTATCGAAATTATACAAAATAAAAATCCCCTAAATATTCATACTTTCATTTATAATACAAATCAAGTAAAAGTCATTTTCGGAAATTGAAAACACACATGTCGATATATGACAGTACTAAATTTTCAGTTTGGATGGAAGATTTAAAACCCCTTTTAGGTCTGTAATGTAAATAAATTAGCTACATAAAAATCATAATTTACAAACGTATTGGTTAAAACTTCTCAAGCACCGTTTACTTTCTGCAAGGTAAGGCATTCAACAACTTACCAACAGTTTACGTACTCACTCTCTTTCAAACTTATCTGCGTGTTCAAGTCTAAATACCCTTATTAAAATCTCTCTAAAAGAAAGACGTTGTAAAACTCTATACTTTTAACAACATATCAACAGTTGCAGCGTCTGTTTCTGTCCTCAGAAGTGGGTGTTGCACGAGACCCTCTCATTAGTCTTACGTTAAAAATCAAATTTCTCGCAACAAAATGCTTGCTCGCTCATTTTTCCTCCCTGCACCTCGGTGCAACCTAATTAAAACCGTTTTTAGGGCTGTTAATTGAATATTGAGCGCATTACCAATGCGTGGCTGTACGCCTTCACGAGCATCGAAGAAAGGAAACGCTCATATTTCACTACACTGACTGCACACTCTGCTTTCTTCCCAACACCAGTGTTCACTAGGAGGAGAATTTCATGCGTAGCACATCCAGCTATCCGCGTGCGTGATTTGATTAAGATCCGACTGGTCCCCTTAATTGCCTTCTTTTTCCAGAAGCACCCCTCAGTGCTCCTGGAGAAAGAAGCCAGACCCTCGGAATAGAGAAAAGAGGAATCGCTCTGCGCGAGGGCTTCTCTGGAGCGAGAAGATGGGATGGAGGGGTGGAAAATTTCGGTTCCCCCCACCCCCAGCGGTAATGGGTTTTCATCAATCACTGCCAAAAGGGACCCTTGGCGAAGACTTTGCGATTACACGCACTTTGCAACCGCCCATCCCAGTGCTGGGGTCAGGCCGAGTTTCGGATGGCCTTAAGATTTCAGGCTCTCGCCCTTGTGTTTCTTTCAGTTTTTATTATTATTTTTTCCCCCGAACTGGAGATTTTTCTGAGTGTTGGTTTTAGTCGTGCTATTTTTTTTAACAAATCCCTGAGAAAAAAAAATATAAGGGAATTGTAGTATATTTTATTTCTTTGGTTGTTCAGGTTTCTTCTCTCTCAACAACTTTTCCCAATTGTAGGTTTTGAGTTTTTTTTTCCTCTTTGCTTTAATTTTTTTTTTGCATTATTTTCGCTAGCTTTTCTTTTTCTTTTTCAAGGTTGATATTTGAAAGCACTGGAGTTCAGTCTGTTCATTATGATTCTTCTTTTTTTTATATAAAAAATATTTTCTTTCCTGTTTTTTAAATTTATTTTTTTGCTTAAAAATTACAATCAAAATGCATTATTAACCTGTCACAACCATGCCTGAATTTATTGAGGGAAAGGAAAGTAAATGAAAATGTTAAATAAATAAAAAAGTATGGCATCAAATAAAGATTTTCGAACTTTTAAACTAATATTACATTGATGCTCAATATTTATAAACTTTAGTAATCAAGGAAAAATTATAAACAGGTTGTATTAAATAAAAATTTAATCCTAAACCATTATAAATTGATTAGTTAACATTTTTATTGGGTCACTAGTTTTAGATAATTTTAAATTTTAAATCCTTATAACAGAGATAAAGATTCCGATTTTTTTTCACTTCTATTTTAGAGAAATAACAAGTTTATTTTAGGAAATAAACAAGTTTATTTAATTGATCTATCTTATAAAGGTTTTTTTATAGACACCCTGATCTGGTCTCCACATTATGTGCTTTTACTCTAAATTATTAGTATAGCATTAAAAATTTCAGAAGGAAATCCGTATTTTGTATTTATTGCATGTATAATTGTAATACCAATAAGTGTACTACAAACTGCATTTTTTTAATTCAGAAAATTAAATTCGAATACTTTAATTAGAATATTGCATCAAAGCATACATTATATTTAATATTTATTGTGGCTGATTAAAATTATAAAATGCACTTGTATTTAATATATATGATATCAAGCAAAAAAAAAAAATATCTATGCCTCAAATTAGGAAATATACGAGGGTAAGTTAAAAAGAAAAGGGACTTTTACAGGTTCTTTTTCCAAGTTTTTGCAACAGTGCTAATATCAAGCACTAAATGAAGGGTAGTCAGCAACATTTCTATACAACGTATCACTCGACTTTCCTCGTAGCCGTAGGAGTGTATGAGACCTTTCAACGTTGCAGGTAGAGAGCTCTATTTGTGACGGATCTATACGCGACCTCCTATTAATCCTCTTGGGTATTCTTTGGGGCTAGCAAAATTCACCAATCTTTTCCTAAAAAGAAAACGTGATATTCAAATTAAATTTACTATATATAGTTCTAGTTTTCGAGTTAAGAGGAGTTAATAAGTGAGAAGTGAAGAAGATTAGATGGCAGAAAGTTAGAAGGTTCGAACTTTAGTTAACTAGAGGTGACAAGAGAAATACAAGGTGAAGATTACCGAAAAGGTTAGAAAGGCCTTGTAAAAGATTAAACAAATGAAGTTGTTATTGATAAATTAAATTTATTAGAAGACCACCTAAATTCAGGTATTATAATCTTCCTATTACGTTGATGTTTAAAGTATTAAAGTAGTTAAGCGGACATTAGTTACGTATCTACCTTGTAAAGTAATATTACTGGTGAAACTATTATTATAAAGAAGTTTATTTAATGTATTCTCTAAAAACGCGACTCTCGTCCCCTCACTCTGGTGCCTGATTGGAGCATCCTAATAATTGTGTTACGTTGAATTGTGTTTGAGTCGATTAAAGTGCTAAATAAAAGAACTGGAAGTTATCATGTTGAATAATCCTTCACTTCCTTCCACACCTTTAGCTGGATCACAGGGTAGACGGGAAGTAGGTTTATTACATATTGTCGATCTGCATCAAGGAGGAAAGGAGGGCAGTGATTAGCTTTTTGTTTGCGGAAGGTGTGATACCTGCGCTGGATACTATCCATCCCTTTTATCCCTATATCTGCAACGACGATGACCCTTAGTGGTTGACAACAATGGACTGCCCGATCTTTCGCCGCCACATAAAGAAGTTCTTCCATGTTTGAAGCACTCTATGTGCACTCCTAAGTCTTGCTTTGCGATAAACAGCTGTCACCATACTGCACTTCCATGCGATGAATAATTTCCGAAGGTTTCACATCAAACAAAAAGCGACCGTCCTTCTTTCCTCCTTGATGTATATCGACAATGGAGCTACTATGGTGAACGGTCAGCTAAACTCCAACGACTATGAGGGAAGACGAGTGGCACACTGTATAGAAGTGTTGCCGTCTACCCCTCATTCAGCGCTGGATACTAGCACTGTTGCCAAACCTTGGAAAGAGAAATTGTAAAAGTCCCTTTACTTTTTGATTTACCTTAGTATTTTAAATGCATTCTACTATATTGCATTTAGAGTCAATTGAATCTGAATAAGATATGTAGTGAATTAGCCATGGGTATATTCATAAAATTTATCTCTAAACTAAGATACAAAGGCTAGGCGATTACTGTTAATATTTTATCAAATGATTCAATATTTATCCAGCAGCCGCAGTTGCAAAGTCATGGTCATCGTTGTTGTAGGTTCAGTTCCTGATGCCTCTAAATACCCGTTTCAATTATAAAAAACTAAAGTTTTACCTTTCTCCTTACAAAGCGCTGCTTAGTGAGGTTATTTTTAAATTAATTAATTATTTTTTTAAATTTCTTAAGCTTAGTTTTTTTTAAAACCTACAATCAAATCTGGTGGAAATTTGCTTATTCATTTTAGTCACAGAATGAAGTTTTTTTTATTGGGAAGTTTAATTATCATTACTTTCGTTTATTTGTGGTAAGAAGTAGTGACGCAACGCTATATTTAAATATTAACCCAGATTCGTAAAGTTTGCATCATGCTTAATTTAAGATTAACTTCCTAGATTACTCTCTTACGCTGTATTAATAATTTACGAATTCACTGACTAAAAAATGTTCTTTTTGTTAATTTAAAGAAATTATATTTATTAAACAATTAAGGTTGACACTAAATAAATACAGAAAATAACCACTTACCTGAAAGGAAGGGAGAGTGATATTAGAATCTCCAAGGGGCTCAAGCAAGCTCTTTCCTCTCCAGTGAGTGAGTGAGTGAATATTAACGTCCCACTGTTCATCTACACGAGGGCTTTTTGGGGACGGTCCGCGTAATTTTGAACCATGGTCAAGTGACGCGGACGACACCTGAGCTGGCACACCCCTTCCCTAACTACCACACCACACCAACCCTTTCCTCTCGAACCTAGATTCTGTGTAACATTGGGGGAAGAAAAAAAAACTTAAAAATTCTCTCCAAAATCTGCTTGTTTTTCGAGTGCAGCTCCTTATAAACTCCGCCACATTACACCAATATCAATGCGCAGAAAACCTTCTTTCTGATTTTTTTACATTTCTAATTGGAAGAGGCACAGCGCACAGTGATACCCTTACGTACTTTATGGGTGTAATAACCCCGAGGGTATCTGACACATCCCAACTCAAAGGAATGTGTTGACATCCAGCGCACAGGGAAAAGTGTAAAAATCACAAAATAACAGGGGTCATACATTGTGCTGCTGGAGCCCCATATCAGTAGCAAATCTATAGCTTTTAATGCCTATGGGGTTCATGGATCACTATGTACTATTTTCTAAACTTTATGGGTAAGAAAAATTTAGGAAAAAATTTTTTTTCATGCCTTCAATCTGTTCTTGCTAATTTTTTCATTTTCATTTGTTAACATACAATAAAAAGTGATTTAAGGCAATAACTTTCATTTAAATGTAAGTTTAAATCCTGATCAGTTGTTCTGCCAGATGTAATGCTTTAATATTGCGTACATAATATCTGTGCTCAAAAAACTATGAGATCCATCGTCAACAAATCTCGTGTTACTTAAGAGTGAAAAGTTAACAAAAAATTAAATTAAACCAAATCGTAATTTTAATTTATTTATCCAACGCCCGTGCTTGTCTTCTTGACCATTTGATGCCAAGCCTTCCTGTACCGACTAACGACGTCGTCATTCGGTTGTTCATCGAGTCCGGCGATTTAGAGCAGGTGGTCACCATCCATCCTGGCATGTCTAGAGAGCGGGCATGCCTCGTTAGCAGCCAGGCCAAGTCAGTGGGGATATACTCCCCGGAAGTCATGTCTGTGGTGATTAGCAGAAGTCGAGCAACGGCCTCGGCTCTCTCCAGGAGCCTCAGAATAGGACCCGCAGTGGCCAGGGTTTCCCTTGGCTTCCCAAGGGTCTTGGTTTCTTGGGTCAGGGAAGTACATTTGTCAATGCATTTGGTTATAAGGTTCTTTGCTGTTCAGAGGGTCAAGACAAATCGTAATACCTATAATAGGTTTTCTTTTTCCAGTAAATTGACAATTTTGACATCCGGTAAAAAATAGAACGGAAAAAAAAAAAGAATTTTGTCTGTATATATTCAGTGTGCATTTTATGATTTTTGACGCATTGGTTTTATATAAAAGACTTTTCCTTAAGTTTTCGAAATCTGATGGAAAAAATTTAAACTACTGGAAAAAAATTTGTTGACGTGTCTGATATTTAAACTTATTAGAGATAAGATTAGGACTTTTCTCTCTTTCCTAACTTGTTCCAAAACAGACGGGCATAGTAACTACTTGATCACTATCTCCAGAGCTTTATGCATATACAATAGACTCTCGATAATTCGAAGTTGAAGGGTCCAATGAAAAACTTCGAATTATCAAGAGTTCGAAATCAAGAGGGTAAGAAAAAACTCCTAAAATACATGAAGAGAAATTTTTTTCTAAAACATTTAGATTTGGAACTATGTAATAAAACAACAATTATACATATGAATGAAGTTATTTTAAAGTATTTTTAAAAAGTACATATTGTACAGTATAAATATTAAACAGAAGCTAAGTCTCATGTATTAAAAGAATATTTATGCATTAAACATTTATGCATTAAAAGAATACAAACTGTATATAATTAATATTTTTAACGAAAAAAATCTGTAATCTTTTTTTGTTTTATGGTATTCAATAACTTTTCTAAAATAAATAACGCTTGAAAAAGGTCTGCATTAACATGATTTGAAGGGAAAAGTTGTCTAGTTGGCTTAAGGACACTTTAGCTTCTGTCAGAGTTATCAGAGTCAACTCCGATGGTTATCAAAAGGGCTACGTTACAGGGAAGACAAGCAGAACAACATAATACAAAACATATTAAGCTTCAACCTGTTTGCTACAGAACTCTACATGATAGTAAGTGTTTGAATTGTTAAGATTTTTATTTAATCACTTCGAATTGTCGCGTGTTGTAGGCTGGCTAGCCACAGATTTTACTTCGAAATATTGAGTGTACCAAAACGTATTGTTTAGTTTGAAATATCAAGAGTTTTTCTAGGGGCTGAGCATATACTTCGGATTAGCGAGAGGTTCGTATTATCGAAGGTTTGAATTACCGAGAGTCGATTGTAATCTTTAAATCGGGCCCTGTGTTCTAGTTCCATTTTCACTTAGGACCCACGTAATATCATGGGAATATAAAATGAGCTAGAACAGGGGTCGGCCAGCTGGTAGCTGAGGCGTGCCCAACCATTCTACCAATATGATGAAGGGTGCTACTATGTATGAAACTTGTGAAGCAATTTGATTCTCGCGATAATGCTTGCAGAGTTATGGAACAGAGGTCAAAAATATAGATTAAGTTTTATAATGAATTAATTATCTATTACTTTAAGATATCCAGCGACCTAAAAATGGACAACATAAAATATAACTATTCCTTCAGTATAAATAAAAAATTCAAATTGTATGTGTATCATATATTATGAATTTTTCAAGCATATTTATTAAAACAAGAAACAAACCAAATAAAATATAAGGATTTTTCTTTAGTATATTTAAATAAAAAATATACATATTGTGTGTAATGCAACCCTTGTCCTTGCCCCACTCTATTTCATATCACAACAACCAGGAATATAATTTGTGACTTACAATTTCCACGATTCTGAACATTCAGTTGTTTCAAAATATTTTTCATATAAGAAAGTATTTCGATCACTTAAATATATAGAACCAAAAAAGGAAAACAGAGTACATGTAATTTTCCTCAAACAAATAAATCTCTCCCCATCAATGACATCCTATAATTTAAAATAACTGTTGATTTATTATTAAAGTTACCTTTCAAATTTTTCGTAATTCCATAAATGTTGCTTTCCACAATTCTGAAGTTGTTACTCCAGTAAGCTCTATTTCAAACTAATCAATTTAGATCCACTCACAAATTGACAAATGTGTAGAATAGTTTAAAGTAAGCGATACTCAGCCTGCGGCCCACCGAGCTTTTTTAAGTGGCCCTTTGAGAAATTCACCTATTTCAGAACATTGTATTAAAAATTTGGATGAAATTCTTTGTCAAGAAATCAAATATATCAATTTTGCTTTTTGCTGTCAGCGTCGTACGGGTACGAATTCCTATTCTTTTTCTTTTTGGAACGATTATGGTTAGCGATAAGGCAACAGTGGAGTAGTGACAAGTTTATGGGTGGAACTAATTTTTAACTATCTGTCATAGTTGCAAGTGAAAAATATTCGAAGAAAATGTATCGTTTCAATATGATTGAGAGGTTGACTGTTTTGTAGTGAAAAACAAACATGGATCTGTAATTGTTTTATTTTCACGTGCTACATTTAAAAAATACCAATAAACAGGAATCATTCAATGACCTCGAAGATCTCTTTCAAGAGGTGATAAATAGGCTTTCTTGAATATTCTTTGCAACAGCAACAAAGTGTTTTGTCAGTGGTAATATCACAGGGGTAACAAAGACATCCTATGAAGTTTATTATATTATTGGATAGCAATATGAAACCGTTTGCTGATGCAGAAATTGAGAAAGGAGTGTTTCTTAAATGCTTCTAATTTAGTATTAGTTACAAAAATAAAAATAATAATTTAAAAAAAAGGAAAACTGGAGTTATAATATTTTGATCAATTTTTCACATGTTAAATTTCCAGTGTTATCTTGGTCTTAAGGCATTTCTCCCCCCTCTCCCCCATTTATCCTCATGCTGCGGCCCGCAAATGTATGTGTATGTGCCCAGCATGAAATAGCTGACATATGTATGCAGTCCAGAAAAAAATAAGGCTTAGAGTGTCACTGGGAATTGTATTTCGTGTCAAATGTGACCCACGTGCTACAGGTTGCCAACCTTTGAATTAGAATAATATTCTTGAGAAAAAGTGGCATGTTTAATAGAACAGAGCTTTAGGGGTATGAAGCTTAAAATATATAAGTGACTTCTCTCTCTCACTTCGTCATAGTTCAATTTGTCGCCAATACCACTCTCGTTTATCAAACTTCACGTTAATGAAAATCAAATTCTTACACAAGATTCACTTCAATTTAATTAAATATAGAGTGAGTGTAAGTGATGGATCCTATTTTAAAAAAAATCATATTATTGAAACTACTGCACGTATTACAATAAGTGATACATAAAAGTAAAGTGAAACATACCAAGTTTTCTTTCAGCAACAAATGATCGATATGAGATCCTGTTGTTACAGAGCATACGTCCAATCTGTAATCCAGTAGCTCATTCCTTACATTTTATAGCATCACTCTATCAATGGTTCGTAATGCTGCACAAAAGCTTACTTGTTGTCCTCTGTTATTTGTAGTATCAATTGTAAATGATACGCGGCTTGAAATTTTATTTTTTTCGTAAAATTTTCTATACTATTTTCTGGTGTATTCCAAGATATTCCAAGACCACAGGCAGAAACTTTCGTAGACTTCGAACAAAGCTGTGCTTCCCCTTTTCCACTGCTTCTATGGTGAAGCTTGGCCAGCCGCTGCTTTTTTTACACAAATAGTCCGTTTCTGTAAATTGATGATAAATTCCCAAAATGTTCTTATAGGTTGGTTTTCTTTTCTGTAGAGATTTCAAAATGCACGTTGTACCGAGTAATTGAAAAAAACTATGCATATTCTAATACGCAAAAATTCTTCTCTGTCATTGTTGCCATGTTTGGATTTCCATAACAGCAATCTTGAATGTGCTGTTGAGCACTAGGTGAAAAAAATCTTGGTATGTTTCTAACTACATTCTTGGATGCAAAAATGTGCAGTGGTTTCAAAAATATAATTTTTTAAAATTGGGTCCATCATTTGCATTTACCCTGTAGTATTCATTATTGTAATCCAATGTCTCTATTAGAACCAAGACAATCTTACGACTGATCCCGGGTACGATTTATATGGATTTATGAACATCTTACTAAAATTGCTCTAGTACTATAGGCAACAAACCTTGTAATTTTGAGCCAAGGTCACATGATAAGGACAACACAACAGTGAGCATGTCTATTTTTATTAACACCCTTTTATAAGCTTCCCTTGTATGTAACGGAATCTTTGAACTCCATTCCCCTCCCCTTTAAAATATCAGATTAATTCAAAATTTTGCACACTTGTCCAGGACCGATGACAATACAATAATTTAATAATTTTGTTCCATTGTCTTGATCAGGATTAACGATTTCTCATTTTCAGATTCCACTTTCAGGTTCGGCGATTAAAAGATTAAGTTACAACTTAGTTAGATTAACTATAACAGGGTGATTTTTAGTTTTTTTAAAAACTATAATTTTACCACATTCTTCTTTTCCACAAAGTGGGCCGCAGCAGTAAGGAAATTATGATAGCGAGTTCAAAACCAATGTTTCCATCGAGTCAAACGGTCGAGTCTTTTTTCCCTAAGCCCCATCACGTTGAGCAGGCGTCGGCAACCTTATAGCGTTGGTTTGCCAAGCCAATCTACCAATATGATTCAGTGTGCCACGCACAGAAGAAAAGAAATGAAATAATTTTATTCCCGCTGCATTATATGCTGAGTTAGGGTATGAAGGTATTAAACACACGTTCAGAGTTTTATTATACATTTATTAACTTTGCATCTTTAATAATATTAATTCAGTGCTTCTCAAACTTTCAGCACTTGCGACTATTTTCAATCATAATTTTCATCCCCTCCTTTATACAACAATACAACGTATTGAATTCAATAATAATATACTTTGACGCAAAAGCTACACCCCCCACACACAATACGACTTAAATTATTGACATAAATTATCAAGATAAATATATTACATTCTGTATATAATTTTATGACATGCCCGGTTAGGTTAATGGTAAATGTTAAACTTTTCTTAACTTAAATTGTTAAATTAATTATCAAATACATTGTGCATTACTGATACATTTATAAGAGTATTATATCAGCGCAATTGTATATTTTCCTTTTTTATGTCAAAATGTATTTTGTTTAGCTTCCTTTTAGTAAATTAGTAATTTTTTAAAAATAGTCTTTTGTTCCCGACTTTTCGTTATGCTCGTGCCCCTCATGTAAGGCTATCACGCCCCCTAGAAGCGCGCCCTGCAGTTTGAGAAATGCTGTATTAATTGATATAAAAATATAAATATGCCTTCGACATAAATAAAAAAATTAAAACTGCACACATAAATATGATCTTTCAAGAATATTTATTAAAAATAAGAAATAAACATAAGACACATATGTTTATTCTTCAATATAAATACAAATCTAGAATTGTACAAATATTATGCTTTTTTAAAAATATTTATGAAAATAAGAAATAAACAGTATATATTATAAATAATTATGCAACGTAGTTAAATGAAAAATTAAAACTTTAATGCGAACATTGTTTCTGATATCCCCCAATGTCTGGAGTATAATTTGTGACTTCCAATTTGATACATGATTCTGAATATTCAGCTGTTAAACACAGTTTCTTCCTGGATTCAAAATATTTTTCATAGGAGAAATTTTCCCCACATATATTGTCGTGCCCCTGCCCTATCTTGGACTGGGTTCACATTGCCCGGCGCGCCTCTAAGTGTGGAAGGAAACATATCATCACCAACGAAAGCCATAATTACAAATATTTATTGATAACACACAAATAACAAATACAAGTTCAAACTACAAGTGGAAACCTTGGAGTGATTATCCAATACCTAGATTAATCCTAATACTCAAATCTTATACTCAAATTTAACCTTCAAATCTAATATTCCCGTCTAAGTAATCTCAGCTATCAGAATTGACAAGGAGACGAACTCTTACTAACGTCAGGTCGGTACTTAATCTAATCCCTTTGATTCCTTTAATGATTAACAATATCAAATACTATCTAATACGTGCTAAGCTCGCTGAAGAGATCCGTAGACGATACTTACATTTAATTTGGCAATTCCTTCTCCTTCTCTTTCTTACTAAATCTAGACTTTATATAGTCGAACTCATTAGCATATCACTATCTCCTGTTTTTTCCGAGGAGGCTGTGAAATAGAATAATTGCTGGCCCCAAAGTTACCCAAGAGGATTAATAGAAGATTGACGCGGATAGACCCGTCACAATATACGTAGAGCCAAAAGCGGAAACCAGGCCACATGCTACTTTCTTCAAACAATTAAATCACTCCCCTATGAAATCCAGCAATTTAAAATAGCTATCGATTTATTATTAAAGTTATCTTTCAGATTCTTCCGTAAAAATGTTTTTATATTTTAATATAAACGTTATGACTTAAACAAATACTTCTTCATATATCAGAATGTTTTATATATGCTTTATTTTTACGTCAACATGCAGCGTTCAGGGCTTCAAAGTTAAATTTATATTTTCCTATTATGCATTGAAATAGGAGTTATTTCACTTGAGGGCTTATGCCCAAGTTTTGGGTATGTTAAGGGGTCTATGGGTACTGTAAGTTTAGGAACCATTGGTGTAGAATTATATCTGTCAGAGTTCAAAAGTATACACAATGGAGTGGTGTGGAATTTAGAGAACACACAGAGTGTCAACTTACGTGTCATCTTTACCGTGGTTCATAAAAAAAGGATCGGTAGCCAATAAACGAGATGTTGCTTCTTTGTGCTAAGTTTATAAAAAATTAAACAATTGATAAATCTATTATACGGTAGAACAAGTCTAAAATAAAACTGGAACTCGAATCTATAGCTCGACTTGAATATGCCTGTCTCTAAAGTCACACTCAAAAGCAAAACAATTGCTGATGGTGACATACATCACAATTGTGAACCGGAGTCAAGTGACGAGGAGGAAACTTGAGTTGGTATTACTCTCTCCAAACTTAACGTTTTCCACCACATTAAGAATTTGAACCAAAAGAAACTCAACCCCTTAACTGTCGATTAAAAGTTACCCGATTCGCTCCCCAGTGCCGCTATTTCCCCCATAAGCGTGCGTATGCGGTGTATTGGAGGGAAAAGAAAAGAAAAAAAATGAGCAAATCCTGCTCTGAAATGAATAGATCTTTCGCAAACACAGTTTCGAGGTCATTTCATTGTTTTGCAAAGCCTTCGGGATAATTTTACTGACAGTAGAGCAAACAAAAGACTATACTTTGGGAAGACGTACATATACGTCCGAGGCAGTTAAAGCTCCAGCTGAGCTAGTCGTATATATTCGGTGGTGGCATTAAGGGGTGAATGAGCCACAACTTTTCTACACACGTCAAGTGCTCACTGCTCTATCTTAACCGATAGTAGATAAATCAAAAAGCAATTTTTCTTATGATAGCGAAAAAAAGTAATATTTACAACGCATTTCCTACACCTAATGTAGACCATTACTTTTTGGAGTACATTTTACGAAAAATTATCACTCATGCATAAGTCAGTTTGAAATTAATTATTAATAACCTTATTTTTTTTTATTGATTGATAATCTTCAATTTTTGAAATATATTGTATGCAATCAGGGTGAATAAGACATTTTTTTTTCGAAAAATATTAACCACAAAGTCAATTTAAATATGTAACAATAAGCTGAAAATAATGTTTTGAAAGTTTATTTTTAAAACTTCAGAAAGCAGAAATCTCTTAAAAACATTTTAAAATATTCTCCTATTCGTCAACAGATGGCGATACTGATATTGAGAAAAAAATCTCAGGAAATCTAATCAAAGTAAGTCATTATTCGACACTTAAAAGCACACACATACATTCTCATTTAATATATCCTAACTATTTTTTTAATAATCCTATTTTAATTGTTTTAGTAAACAAAGTAAATCAACAACAAAAAATGAAAGTTTACTGTAGTTTTCTCAAATATTTCTTTGTTTATAAAGTTAAATATTAATTAAAAAGATGTGCAAAATTTGAAAGTGTTGCATTTAAAATTTAAAAAATGTTTTTTTTTGTTCATAGTATTTTAATGTACAAATATTATACTCAATAAACAGCTATTAATAATTTTGTTACACAACGTTCAGAAGCGTTCTACTTAAATATAGGCAAAACTTCAAATGCTTCAAAATAAATTCTAGAAATTTATTTTTCACAAAATAGATTTTACATAAACCATTGGTTGCATTTTTATAGTTTTTTTTAAAACAAGGGAGACAATAAATGTCGTATAAGGAAATATGCTTGCAAAATAATCCGATGATTTTCTTTTCAAACCAAATCATATTCATTTCCCAAATAAATCAATAACTTTTCCTTTCAAGCGGGACTGTGTACTGGTAATTTCCATTGCAGACCTAGTTCATTCCCCGGGAGCTGGTATAACTTTTTAGAGTGGCACCATATGGGTGCATGCCAATTGCCACAATGTAATTTTGGTGCCCAATTTCCTCCTCAGAGGGAGGCACCTGAGCTCTTACGATGCGAAATTGTTCAAGGAATTTAATTTTGCCGAGAACCCCCAAGCCAAACCAGCACTCTAAGAATCTTTAACATCCCGCATGATCGTACGACATAGACGCTGTCGATTTTTTGCATCATAAAAATCCACCAATTTGAGCTGAGGTCGAACCCGCAAACTTGGACGTAGAAGGCCAGAACCTACCCATCTACGCTACCCAGCCGGCATAAATCAATATCTCAGAACAAATAATAAACATTAAATACTAAATGGTGTTATATAATTATACTGAAATTCTTTTAATGTCCAACAGGTCTTTGATTAATGTTGTGATTAAAACAGAATTTTTAAAATAAGATATATACAGGAAATAATAAGAGTCTCCCATTAATTATATTCTTCCAAATAAAAGGCAGATGTATAAAACATATCTGTATTTTCTGTCTACAGTTTCTATAAATGGATGAGAGAGATTTGTTTGCGAACTAATTGTGTTCTTTTTCCATTCTTATCCTGAAGTATCTTAAACGTTCTCTTTTGATCCTTTACTGGTTTGTTGCATCTTCTTTTGTAGTTATGTATTAAAAATGAGATAAATGTAATTAATTAAAAAAATGACTAAATATAGTGATCAGTAATACTATATACATCAAATAGCAAATTTTGAAGTAACTACAGAAAAAAAAAGTAGAGAATGAGAGAAAAATTATTGCTCAGATTTTTCATAAATGATTCATTAAATAAAAAAAATCGTTACTTATTTTAGCTAATAAATCTTAATTTATGTAGAGCTGGTTTTTTTTAAAGTTTGAAATAATCTAATTTTGCAGTTTAGTTATGCAAGTTATTCCTATAGTGCGTTAATATGGCAACAATGGATTTAATTTAAATTTACACGGAATACCAAACGAACTGTATTTAATTTTAAACAACTTTATTTGAAAAGAAAGAGATGTCATATTCTTCCAGTATATAAACACTATTATAATTTTCAGAAAAATGGATATTTTATGACAACTGATATATATATGTATATAATTTGAACCTAATAACGAATAACATAATAAGTGCCGGCAGGGTGGCGTACTTCTGTACCTGAAGTTGCGGGTTCGAAACCGGCCCAAGTCGGTGGATTTCCCTGATGTAGAAAATTGACAGCGTCCATGTCATACAATTATGCCGCTTGTAAAATATCCCTTGAGTGCTTGTTTGGTTTGGGTGCTTTCGGTAAAATTTAATTCCCAGTACAAGCTCTCATAGTCAGTATTCAAGTGCCTCCCCCTGGGGAGGAAACTGGACGTTAAAATTACTTGCGGCAAGTGGTATCACCTATATGATGCCACACTAAAAAGTGATACCAGCTCCTGGGGAATGTACTAAGTCTGTAAATGGTAAAAATACCAATTCGAAGTCCCATTGGAAAATAATAATTATCTTAAGTGGGATAATTTTTATGATTTTGTCACTTTATATTGATAAACCTTCCTACATAACCTTCCAATATAATATTTGTAAATAATATATTGCCTTTTTATTTAATCTTCCTCTATTTTGTAGGATATTTAACTTGCACATATTTATTTGTATATAAGAATTGAAAGAATTAATTCGAATTAAATTAATGGTCTTTACATTATATTTATGTGATTTTACCATACTTTTTCAAACTAAGTCTGCGTTCATGTCCAGCTGCCTTGCTGTGTAAGGTAGTATATACTTGTTAAATCTGCCAAGGCTCAAAGTCTTCACGTTTACGTGGTGTGAAATGTTAGAGAGTAGGGTATTAGCTCAGATATAATTCTTGGGGCACTAAATTATGAGATCCGTCGCCAATAGCCTTCGTGTAACTTCAAAATGCCACGTTAATAATCAAGCCATCGAGACAAACAGAGATAATAGCTGAAATTTATTGAATATAAGGCAGCGTTTCTCATATTCTGTGGCGCGCCCCTAGGGGTGTGTGATAACTCTACGAGAGGGGCACGAACATATTGAAAAGACAAAAACAAAAGAATATTTAAAAAGATTATTAGTTTTCTTAAAGTAAGCAAACAAAACATTCTGACATCGTAAAAAATGAAATACGCATTCGCACATATAATACACTTATAAATGTACTGCACAATGTATTTTATAATTAATTTAATAGTATTAAGAACAAATTTAATGATTACCAGTAACCCCATGGGATTGTCATATATAAAATTATATACAAAAATTAACACTTATCTTCGTAATTTGTACAGTTTATAATTAATCCCTTAACTGCTGATTAAAAGGAAGACGAATAGGTAAAATACTTATGAATGAAGTTATAGAAGAAGGAAGACATTTGAATGAAAAATTTAAAATTTCGTTATACGTAGAGCAGATAACAAACCAGCTGTTAATTTCTACGCGATTCTCTTCCCAATGCCACCATTTTCAATGTAGGCATACGTATGTGATGTGAAGGGGGGAGGGGAGAGGGATTAAAAGGAATAAATAATTAAGACGCTGTCTGAAATAAGTAAATCCTTCGAAAACACTGTCAAGGTAGTTTCATTGTATTCCAAAGCCTTCGGAATAATTTTACGTATAGCAGTGCTTAGAGAAGATCGTACTTCGGAAAGACGTATATATAGGTCTGGGGCAATCAATGCTTTGGCTGAGCGAGACGTTTATGTAGCCGGTGATACTTAAATGGTTAAAGTCGTATTGTGTCTTCAAAGTACAGTATTTTTTAATTCAATACATTGTTATTGTATGGGGTAGGAGGCACGATGAAAATTATGATTGAATATTGAGTCGCTAGTATTGAAAGTTTGAGAAGCACTGGAATAAGGGAATGAATTCCTACTTTTAGAAAAACCTGCAATTATGCATAAAATCGAGTATAAATTTCTCATCAAATTTTTAGCCCTTGTAAGGTTTTAAAATAAATCAATTTACTTTTCCATCGGTTGCATCGAAACTTTGGGGGACAGCAAAATTCCTGTAATAATATTCAAATTGCTTCAACATCAGAGCAACTTACCGCACGAATTAAACGGGGTCAATTCAAATCACACTAATCTCCTATATATTACATCACGTGATCTAGATGCCTTAGAGTGTCACACACCACTCCAATATACGTACTCACCAACATAATCTACCGGAAAAAGGATATTTGAAGAAGGATTAGTTGGCGATAGCACTTCCAAATAGCAAATCATCAAGCGACACAGCAGGGGGAAAAAAGAGAAGAAATAAATAAATATAAAAAAGAGAAAGTGGGAGGCAGAGGGATGTGTCGTAAAAGACCCGTTACTATCCAAATCGCCCTGCGCTCCCTAATGAAGATGCAGAGATTCGTGCCGCCTAGATGACTTCCGAGACGCGATGAGCGGGTCGCGGTCATCCCCCTCCCGTAATGATGATGAGAGCCGAGTCAAAAGGACTGATGAACAAGATCCACGAACGACGGACTATTACCAGGTGATTCGTTGCTCGCACCTGGTCTCTAAGTCCGAGGAAATCGATCCTGGGGATTGAAGTCGCATTTAGATTGCGCGCCCCAAGGGCCATATCGTTGCCGAGGAGAGCGATACATGGGGCGGCGTAATTACTTTGGCCCTGGGGCGATTTTGCAGCTTTTTCGGCTCTATCTCGCGGAATCGCTCGAGATAAGGGTATCGGTGGCGATTATTATTATTTTTCTTCTTCTTCTTCTCTCACCCCCTCGATCTTTGCCTCCTCTATATGATGGGTTCCGTACGTTTTGGTGCAGTTAGAGGAGAAAGGGTTGGGGAAGGACTGTGATAGCGGGAATAACCTTTCGAGAACGATGGGAATTCTTCTTTTTTATTGTTGTTATCTTGGGTTTCAATCGTTATTTCGGTTTTGTGGAAGAGGTAGAGGGGAGTTATTGTACGGGCTTATGGGGTGGAGAGATAAGATAGATGCCAGGACTTGGAAAAAAAAGGTATTTTTGTTGGCATTTGTGACGTTATACATAATTATATTTATTAAAAATAATAATTGGTCGTCAAATATATTTCAGTCATTCCTTGTTTTGCTATTTAAAACCTTTTACACGTGTCCATCATATACACGGTTAATTCGTATTGAAATAGTGTTACACGACAATTATTTATTTAAATTATTCCTTATTTTATTAAATTAACTATGAATAATATAAATCAAAGCAGTTCGTACCGTATTTTATCAAAACCGTGTTACCCGAAGCTTTGAAATATTATAAATCATGGCATGTGTACCGTGATACATCGAAATAAAAATATAGAATAGTTGAAAAATTTCGTTCCAATAAAACATACAAATAAAAAAAGTAAGTTAAATTCAAATTTTTAATAAAAAAATATATGAAATGCAAAAATTAAAAATAAAAAAAAATTATAACTAATATAAAATAAATAGAAGCGGATTATTATGATCATGGAATTAGTTTTCATCATCACTTACATTAATTAGAGATTTTCTGTAGCAATAAAGATGGGAATTCCCCTTATTGAACGCAAATGATATCCAATTTTTTAAAATCATGTTATATCAAAACCGCGCGTGTAAGGTTAAATTCAAGTTTTGGGCCGTGTAATATCGAATCCAAATTTTATAAGTACCGTGTTATACAACGGGTGCCTATATACACCTACCTCTGAAAATCTGCATACAGCCAATCATTTTCCATATTCATGCAAAGATTGCTATCTTTCTGAATCAATACAACTTTTATTGATTCCTCTAACGTCGTAAATTCTAATAGTATATGCAACAACGCCTCATTATTATATAAAATAATACGTATTCCTAACTAGTACGTGTTCATAACACAAAGCGTATGCATAGAAAGTTTGCGTACACTGGAAAAAAAAAACTTCTACGATAATGGATTGTGAGTAAAAGCTATAATTTTTATAAGTTATTCTATTCTTTTTATAACCTCTCTGAACATATGTAGCAGGGATTCAATCAGTTTAGTAGTCTCTTTCTGCGGTTATTTTGTTCATTCTTCTACTATAAAGTATTTTAGCATTTCTTTACGTTCTCCTTGATTATCCACTCAAGTAAATCCCACAAACTCTCTGTTGTTCTTCGGTCTGGGTACTGGGATGACTCGAGGAATTGGTTTGGAACATGGTAGAACAACCTTGATTTCACAATGACTTCTCAATGTAAGCCATTTACTTGGTATCGTTGTCCTGTTGAAAGTAAAATCATCACTCATCGCAAGTTTCTCGACACTTGCCCTGATATTTTACGTCAAAATCTTCAAGTAATCAACTTTGTTTATTCTTGATTCAATAAATTACAGATTTACAGCCCTAAAGCTCTCTAAGCATCCTAAGCCACAATGCTTCCTTCTTCATTCTTGATAGTAGGAAAAGGATTCTCTTTCTTAAGATTGTACTGAATTTTTTGCTGACATATTTTTGTTCTTTGATGCAGAAAATACAAAAATTACTTTCAACTGCATTTATTACATTTTTTGCTATTTATGTTCTTTGGCAAAGGCCATTCATTCTCTTAGCTCTGTTTACTGGAGAGATGAATGGCTTCTTCAGTGCAACTCGGCTACGACAGTCATCCTTTTTTTAAGTTCCCTTTGAATAGCGGTTGAAGTCGCATATCTTTTGGAATATCTCAGCAAAAGAGAGCGTGTTACAAAGCAAAATTCTTGAAGTGATACTGCACATGGGTGGCCAGCTCTTGGCTTAAACGCAAAATTTTCAGTTGATTTGTAGTTTATGAACACGTTTTGAATCAATGAATATTTCCTATAAACAGTTTCAGCAATTGGTTTAAAATCCTCTCCCCCTCCTTTTCTAAAGACCTATGATGATCTTTCTTTCAGTAATATATCGATTTTTTTCCTGCTATCTACCATGGAATATACAAGCATTCAAATCTCAGATCCTAAATAAATCGTTTTTAGAGCTCATAATTACTTAAAAACATGATTTAGTGCAATTATTTCACAATAACAGGTCTTTTTAAAAACCCTATTTTGTAAGCGTACGCAGACTTTCGGAGAGAGTGGTTGGTGATTTTTTGGGTGTCGTTCCTGTTTTTCATATTAAGGAGAACTTTGTTGCTGTTGTTTGAATAAGGAGATTTTGAAGCATCCCTGAGAAGTATGTTGATTTTCTGAAGCGAGATTTTAATAGAATTTTAGCGTAAACTCGTAAGATGATTGTTTGTACGCAGACTTTCAGAGCCAAGTCTATGTATCATATGATATTACGGTATTATTGCATGTACCAAATCTCCTATCGGCTGATTGGCTAGCGTTATTGTTTAATTTTCTATAAACATTTTTTTCAAAAGTTGCCCTTAACAAAATTCCTTTTTTTCAAATATTAATTTACAACTCAAGATATTTCT
The DNA here is from genome assembly GCA_019973975.1 of Trichonephila clavata. Taxonomy (NCBI): domain Eukaryota; kingdom Metazoa; phylum Arthropoda; class Arachnida; order Araneae; family Nephilidae; genus Trichonephila; species Trichonephila clavata. The sequence goes on from BMAO01027321.1 coordinate 53,703, forward strand.
TCAGTAGCGTGTTCTGCAGATTAAATTGCCATATATTACTATTTCTTAAAAGTATAACTAACAATTTGTTCCTTGAATAATAATTAATGAAATCAACAAGACTACAATTTCCAATTCTAAAGGGTTTTATTAGCGATTCTGATTCATACTTTTCTAGATGAATTACTTTTGCTGATGTTATTTCATTATAAAATCTCTTTCTGTAAATAAACTGTGATTTATGTTAATCAGTATTGCTATTTAAAGTCAAATGAAGAGGTAAATTGGGGATGGTGACTGTATTATTGCTGAGATTAAGACGAGGCAATAGTTCAAGCTGAAAGAATTAAATGAGCCGTTCTAGTACTCATATTATTGCTAAGGATCGTCCCAAAATCAAATACAAACAAAAAAATTCATGGTCCAAACTTTAAGGGTAGGTACAGGGCATTGTATCACTAATTTATTGTATAGGAATGTATGGGCACAAATGACATGGTGAGACACAAACATAAGAAATAAGAGACGAGACGAAAGACAAAGTGTTTATTGAAAGCGCCTTTGACAAGTGTAATGTTTACAATAGCTCTTCCTAACTGTTCAGTACGTGAGCTATGAAATCCAGTTGCAGCGCACATTGCTGTACCACCCACTGGCAGTCTGAGAAGACAGCCTGCCAAATTCAAAGCTTGTACTCGCTGAAAATGGAAGAGGTGTAAGCGATTTTCGTTTGACAATCTACAAACGGTCTGATGACATACTTACGTGATGAGCAACAGCTATTGTACTTGACTCTGATCTATCAGCCACAACGTTCAAGATGCTTTCTTCCAGGCTTGGACTCCATTTAGCTCTTCGTTGACCAGCATCATATCTGGTGATGTTGAACGAACGTGTTTCACGAATTTACGATGTAACCGCTGAAAAATTCTGTGATCCGATCAGGAAACTGCGCATGATACATTCGTAGTGCAGCTCTGCCGTTACCATTTTTACGGTTGTACATGTAATCTATGTCTGCATTTTCGGCATACGCGTAAAGTTTCCCATTGTAGACGTCAGCACAATTGTGAATGGCACTTTCCCTACTGAGATGCATCATGTTGAACGGTGACTAGACATCTACTGCCCCCTACCGGCAACACAACCAACCGATAATTCAATTTCTCTTTTATTTTATTTCCCTTGTTTGTGTGTGTGTGTGTGTGTGTGCGCTTCACCGCGTCACTTGCGCCCATACATTCCCAAAAAATAAATGATTGTTACAGTGTCCTGTATCTACCCTTGAAGTGTGTACGATGAATTTGGGATTTATCTTTTAATGATAAGTAAAAGATTTATTTTCTTGATATTTAAATTAGAATTAAAAATTAACTTGCTCCCCATAGCTTGGGTCTAATTTAGATAGTAAATGGAAAGTAATAATAAAATATATTCTTTAAAAAAATGCTTCGCATGTTTTGAAGAACCCTCACAATTCAAAGGGTCAGGGTTCATGACACAGTATGAAAGTACAATATAAATTATTCCTTGTAATATAGTGAAAAAGGTAAAACATTTTAAAAATCGCTATGATGTTCTTGCGATGTGAATACCAAAGGTGTTTTCATAAAGTATTTTACGAAATTCGTATCTTACACTAAAATATAAAAGGACTATTTAAGATAATTTTTGATATTTTTTCTATCGTAAAAAGATATAATGAATTGAAATTTTGAAAATAATGAATCGGCAGATACTGTTTTAAGAAATGTAACATTATCATAATAGAAAGTATAGTTACCTTTTATTATATATATATAGTTAGCCCTTTTTTATTATTAGTTAGCTTTGGTTGTTTTCTGACATATATCTGAGAAAAACTAATTAATTCGATTACATTAAATATAACCAGAAAAAGAGTTTTTTACCGTCATTAATCTTTTTTTGTCTTTAATGTGTTTTTAAATAACACCATCGTAAAATGTCTCAAATTGGGACATTTTTAAATATGACACTATTATACATTAATCGAGTAATAAAATCTTCCTGAAACCCGATGTTTAAAAATTGGCATAACAGCGTTTCATTTTGTTCTCATTGTTAATACTTTTAAAAACTACAATTAAAAAAAAATTTTTTTTTAAAATCTTATTTATCCAAAATGATCTCTAGTAAATTTTTACCAAACACCCTATGTATCTAAATTTGATGATATATGTGGAAATAAAAAACAAATCGATGAAATGGATTAATTTTGAGATATAATTTTTCTTGTATTTAAAACACAAGCAATACCGAAAATTTTACAACTAGTAATCTTTCTAGATGCGCATATTTCCACGATCTTAATTTTATCTTGAAAGTTGTTTAGCGACAAGTTAAAAAAAGACGAGATTTACAGAAGATTGATGATCTCATTGTCATGCATTTTGAAGTTCAAAATTCTTCGATAAAAACGATCAGGTATTTCTTTTCTTCAAGAGATATATAATCAAAAACTTTCGAGATTGGCTAGTCTCATTATTGTAGTTTTTTTATCTATCTAATTATGAATAAGCATAAGACTAGGGATCACGGCGGCTTGTTCAGTACAGTAATGAACTTTAATCGATGGAAAGCGAGTTCAGATCTCGTCTCTTAAAGAAAGATGTGCAGCGGGTTTGGTACAAATAAAATCTGTGTTATGGAATGGGTATCATTTCAGATATCATTTCTGATTTTTGAATCAGAATGACATTGGACAAAGAAATGAAATAATATAAAAAATCGCAAGTGTTTTATTCAAGGAGCAGATTTAGCCACAAAATTTATGTTATATGCATATAAATAAGTTTATAAACATTTGAACATATAAAATAAAGAATTATAATTTAAAGAAGAATGAAATATTTTTAAGATGTTGTGATTTATATTTTGCTATTAATTGCCTTGTAACTAAGGGATTGCAATAACGGTATACCGAAATACCGAATACCGGTATTTTGAGCCATTTGTACAATTTTTAATATCGGTATTCACTAGTTTAAATACCGTTTTTTCTGTATTTACTAGAATTTTTTAAAATTGTCTCCACTGTATGTTAAGCGATCACCAACATAGCAAAATAGTATTTGTTTTTGTTTTTGCCTCCCTAAATGACGAAACTAATTAGACTGTGAATATAAAAATGCGTCGTAAAATCAAAAGTAATGATAAAATATATGAATCATCTGAGGAGGTGGGCCAAAACTATCCTATCACTGCTCAGAGTGATACTGCACACGCACAGATTCGTCGTGTGATATTTGTATCTGTGAAAACAAGGTTACAGTTGTGAAGAAAGTGCAAAATATTAAGGTATTTTTTAAATTGGTGCGTTTGTTATTCACATTGTATTTGCATATCATAATTTAGGGTTCAAAATATTTTTCAGATTCATCATATATATACTCATAAATGATAAACCATAATAATGATTAAGAATAATTTTAAGAATAATTTATGGTGGTACTATGTATAAAAAATGTTCAAGTGTTATTTAAGTGAAAGGAGGGGAAAAAGTACTAGTGGAATCCATATACATTTAAAAACGAAACATGAAACAAATTTCTTAAAGAGGAAAGGATCTGTAATTGCGATGAGAAACAAATTAAAGTACAAGCTATTAGGGGTTTCAGATTATTTTTTTTTTAAAAAAAGATTATTTGGATGCAGTTATACCAGTAAAATGAGAGAATTAGAGGATTTGTCATTTCGAGTATTTTGCACTTTTACTGAATTAAGAAAATCACTATAAAATCACCTTCGTGATTCTTTATATACTATTATAATTTATAAGTTTCAATTTATTTTTTTATGATATTTACACTCCCTAATAGAACAGACAAATAAAACAAAGGGACACTCGCTTTTCTTTCTTTTTATAAAATTTCTACTACCGGTATTAAAACCGGTATCCCGGTATTAAGATGTAAGAAATACCGAATACCGGTATTGAACTTTTGGTCCGATATTGCAATCCCTACTTGTAACTTTTCCTTTTTATTCATTTGATTGCTATGTACAAAACACCTCCCCCCCTTTTTTATATCAGTTCTATAATTTTATTTAACGCACTAAGCAACAAGTAATATAAAATTTTTTTTAAAGTCAATTCCTACTTGGAAATAAATTTTTTTATTTTATATATATAGCTATTTTTTATTAAATAATTACAATTAAAATAAATATGTATATACATATGAGAGAATCACAATATTATAAGTGGCAAAATAAGAAGCGATTTCCCTTTTTATATATAGGGTTGGATTATTATTTTTGTTTACTACTTTTTAATCATTCATGAATCACATTCTCAGAAATTAGGTCCTCCCAGGTAGGATTCAAACCCACGGCCTTTGGCTTAGAATATCAATGCGCTATTCATTGTGCTACAGGTACACAATGAGCGATTTTTCTTCTTATATATGGTGTTGGACAATTATTTTTTGTTTGTTTCTATTTATTAATTTTTTAAATTTAATTAGGGAAATAATATTTGAAAAACTATATTATATCAAGTGTTATCACTACAAGTTTAAAAAAATGTATTCGAACTTGAGTGGATGAATAAAAAGTGTTTTATTAACGATTGAAAATTTGAACAAGATAATATATTATATTTATATATATATATAGGGAGAGTGTAATCAAATGATAGGAATTGAAAAGTAGCAACAAAACACGCAGGCAATTTATAGTGAACAAAAGCGTTCCTTTTTTTCACTCCAGATATCTTAGGTAATATATTACTCTTAGAAGCTTCTAGAATATTACTCAAATAATTTCCGAGTTTTAATACGCTGATTGGTCAGTTTCAATGACTGATGCAACACTCTATCATCTCATCTTGCAGTATGTCATCATAGAACTTTTTGAGTAAATAAATTTGAAGTTGTATTTCCCATTAGTCATTTAAAAGGGGGAAAAAATAAGTATCACGTGGGATATTTTGGGGCTTACAAGACCAGAATGAATTAAAGAAAATTTATAGCAAAATAATTAGATAGAAAATTACTCAATTACTCTGGTATTCAAAAAACAATTTTTAGTGTAGAAAATTAAAAATTTAATTAGAAAATCTTAATTAAAAATTTAATTAATAATTAAAGAAAATCTCTCTAAAATTAATTATAAAATTACCGTGGTGTTCAAATTTAGGGGAATTTTTAATCGACTATCTGTAGAACTACTGAACCAATTGCAATAAAATTTGATACGTTTGTATGTATATATATAACCATTCGATAGCTAAAATACACATTCATGATCGTGCGTAACACTTATCGAAGTCGGACGGTATGAAGCAGCAGTTGCAGAACATTGTCAAAAAAATCGTTAATAGGGGGTACGGTCCCCTATTTCAGATAAAGAGGCCTTGCACCATAATTTTATACCAGAAATAAGGGGATTTATGAGTTCCTGTGGCAATTAATCCGTTTCGTATAGAAAATCTGTATTCAAGCCTCAGATGGTTCTCGGAGGGGAGTTGAGAGTTGTTATTGGCCTCTCCAGAGTGTCCCAGGTATGCTCTATACATATGAGGTCTGGATAGATCTAACTGGGAAATCCATTCGGCGAATATCTTCACTTTCCTGAAATCATCGACCAGATGAATTCTATGTGCTTCGCGTTGTCATCCATTTAAATAAATAAAATCAAAGTCAACTGCATCCATGGAAAGACAAACATAGGACTCCAAGACCTCATCCCTATTTGTTATGAGCTTAACTAAGTTTTTTGTCATCGTGAACTTGTGAACTTGTTACTTCAATTTGCAGTCTCGTCATGGTGTGGAAATTTAGACATATTGGCTATGATGCAATCCTCTCGGCACTTAATCATGGGTCAGAACTATAAGATCCATTGCCAATAGCTCATGTGTAGTTTAAAAGGTTGATATGAAAAACAATCAATCAATCAATTTTCAGTCTATTCTAGGACAAGGATAAACACCACGATGCTTTTATAAGTATGATGCTTACGATTTCAACTATTTCTGGATAACAGATTTATATTCTGGGGGATTACAAATTTCATCAATATTTAATGTAGTTACATTTCCTTTTGTTCTCATGTTTTAAAAGACTGATTTTGATATTAATATAAAATTGTGAAAATAAAGGTAACTGAAATAACTTGAAATCTTTTTTAATGAAGAAATTTAATGCGAAATTGGGATTTTCACATTCTTGCTTTAAAGAGAAGGAGTAATAAAAAAAAATATTTTAAACAAGACATTCAGAAAGATTGTCATCATAGTTTGGTCAACATTAAAAACATACACACAAAAAAAGATTATGATTAAAATAAACTTTTATATAAGCATATTACATCCATTAGAAAAATTTATTATAAGAGGTAATAAGTTTTACTAAATGGAGACGTATCTTTATAAAGAGGGAATATTTCATTCATTAATTTAAATAAAACAATAAAAGTAAAGTACATTTTTGAAAGCAAATCTGAAATAAATCATATCAATTAAGTCCAACCATTTAGTTTTAAAATACCTAGGAATATTAATATGCGGCAAACAAATCTCTTACAAATTTTTTTTTGAAAGCAAAAATGTTTTCTTTACACTACATAAAAGTATAGCATACCGGACAGCTGTTTTAATCGTTCTAAAAAAAGAAGAGAAAAAAAAAAGATGTACAACAGAGTGCACCTTTCGCCAAAAAGGAACGTTACCGCAAGCAAGTTGAACATCCATTTGGAAGCCGGTTTTCCCTCTTTTAATTAATAATCAAGACACCCGTGAGAGTCCTTTTCCATTGATGTTGTCCACAAGGATCATTAAGCGTATTCCCACGTGTATTAACGGCATGAATGAAAACCTCTCCCCTCTTTCTTTTTTTTTCTTTTCACTCTTCTTCTTCATTCTCCACTTTTTTCCTTTTCTTTTCTTTATTTTAGTTGTGTTTTTCACCCCGCAGAAAAACAAAGCCAAAAAAATAATAATGACACAGAAAGAGAGAGAGAAAGATAAAAACGAAAAAACAGATGGTCATTCGTCGAGAATTTAAAAAAAAATAAAAAGATGCCACCGTTCTGTGAAATAAAAAATAAATGAAGGCATAAAAATAAAAAAAAAATGTATATATAAAAATAAAAAAAGGAATAGTAAAAAATAAAATAATAAAAAAAAATGAAAAAGTGTGGAGAAGGCTGAAGCTATTGAAATGATGTTTAGTGAGAGAGCGATTAAATGTCCCCGCAGCGGCTTCTGTTCCAACGGTCCTCCTCAAGGGAGAAATAGCGAGGAGGAGGAGGGAGAGGAGGATCGACCTCCCCTCCTCACCAGCACACTAGTACAGAAGCACCGTCGCCGTTCTGACGCCCCCCCTTCCGTAGTTCTCCCCCTCCCTTTACACAGAGGCGAATTAATTCCACCGGCATCCCTCCTCTCCCTCTCTTCCCCTCTTCTCCTTCCCTCTCTCTTGGGCATCATCTGATGCAACGAAGGAATGCCGCTTCTGTAGGGCTGCCAGGGTTTCGCGATTGTTGTCGCCAGTTTAAATCGTCGCCAACTTTTGGAAGGATTTTAATTTTTTTTTCTATTTTTCATATTTTTCTCTTCTTTTTCCCCTTCCCTCTCAATGCTTTAAATTTTTATTCGGTTATTTTTTTTTTACTGTTTGGATTTTATTTGTTTTTCAGATTTCTTTTTTTAGGTTTTATTTCACAGTTGCTTTTGACGGTTCGTTTTGTCTGGTTTCGCAACATTTTTTTTTTTCCTTTCTGAAGGTTTGCGAATGTCCGATTGCTATTTTTACTGGGGAGGGTTTTGTTTTTTTATTGAAATATGCCCAATTTTGTATTAAATATTGATTTTAATTGGGTGCAGTTGTTCGTTTTTTTAATTAATTAGTTTGTTGTTATCAATAATTTTTCTTCGATTCATAATAATGAATTTAATATAGCGAATTTGAAAGCCAGATTGAAATAAAACACATAAGTAATTCGATTTTGTTTGTTTAATTCAATATTTTTTTTTCCTTTTTCAGATCTAAATGTTTAATTTGTACTATTTTTTCGCATTGATTAAACTTGTTAGTCTCAGATCTAGATGCGTCGCTAATGGTGTATCAGCCGCATCAATTGTATGGGGCCCTCAAGCTTCAGGGTTTCCAACCCACATAATATTTTGACACCTTCCAAGTATTTTTTATCAATGCGATCATTTTTATTTACTTTCCGAAATAAGGTCCCCAAAGAATTCTGATACAAGGCCCACTCAAGACACCAGTGCTCAATAATTTTATTTAACGTTAATGCTCTGGAAGCTCTCAATAATGCTTATTAAGGGTGTATTTTTTGAAATTTATTTAACTAAAAAATTATTTCTATTTAATGAAGAATGAATTCCTTTAGTTACATTGCCTATACTCCTATAGTTAGATGTGTTCCTCCTTTTATTACTAATCTCATTTCCGGAATATTTAAAAAATATTTTTCTTGTTGATGTGAATTTTATTAGAGATGAAATAGTAAAAATGTTTAACATAATTAAAAAAAATATAGGATTTTCTTATTTCTGCTGTTAAACCATAATCAAAATATCGAAGCTAAAATATTGACCAAGCTGAAAATCTTTCCGAAATGATCAGGTGACGGTGAGTTGTAATTATTCAACTTCTAAAAGTGAAATTTAACTAGTATTAAGTAACCATCAAAAAATTCGATTATAAACAATTCCTCATATAGAATGGCAAAAAAATCTTGAAAAACAAGACTTTCATTCTGTAACAGCTTTTTGTTTATGTGATTTCAATAGTTTAATTGGTTAGTTCGTTAATTTGAATTAATGTCATCTGAAAACTATGCGAGGAACATTTTTGACGAATATTGTATTATGAGCCACGCAGTGATTGTACTGGATTATCTAAACTCTTGACCACATTCCGCAAGAAAAATTTATCTAGCGTGCGATAGCCTCATTATTTCACAAAAGGGATCCAATGTAATTAAGAATCAAAACTTTTAATGAATAAGACTTTTGTGTGTCTGGCACGATATTCGCGATTGTAATCATTTGGTTTATCTCTTCAGAAAATATTATAAATTATCGCACATAAATTTTTTTCAGAAAGTGTTAAAAAAACCCAACAATATTATTTAAAAATACTAAATTTGCTTATCCCAAAAGCTTAAAACTTAATGTGTTAGATGTTTTCAGATTTTTTAGCTATTCCCCTCCTCCTTTAAATATATTTTAGTAATACTCCTGTTTCATAGGGATTTGAATCTATTACAGTTGCTTCACTTAAATGCTTGGTGAAACTATCAATATAATAATTTGTAGTTCTGAAAATTTCTATAATTTGGCTACAAGGTACCCAACAAATTTCAAATTTACCGAAATTTTTTTTTTATTTGCATTTTCTTGTGGCCCATATCATTCGGAGGCTTGCCACCAAATTCCAGATCTGTTAACAAATTAATTTTTAAGATATTTGAAGTTTGGTTTCGGTTTCATTTTAAAGCATTTTTCCACTCTTAAATTGAATTAATTAAAAATATTTTTGGGCAAAATAATTCCTTTAGTGTGAAATGTTTATTAATTTCAATTTACATTACTAAATAATTTCCGCTTGATTATGTTTTGAATTTTTTGAGTTCTTATAATTAATTAATTAAGATTGATTTCAAAGCCAACTTTTGTTTTAAAAATAGTTTGTATATAACTTCTTTCTTTATCATTAATTTTTCCTGTTGAGAAAATGGCCATGGCCAAAACGTTCTCAAGTTATTGAGAGAAACAATGTTTAAAAGAGTTGGAATACTACTGAAAATGATGTATCAGAAAATCAGTTCTCTGCTGATACTACAATTAGACCTCCTAATACAAGTATTCCGAAAATTCAAGTATTGCAGATAAAACTAAATATTTTCTTGATGTACTAAACTACATTATTTTAAACATATTGTACTGCTATATTTTAGTATATTAAAGTCGTACAACAAGAGTTACAACTTCCTAAACTTCCCCGATTTAAAATGGAAAAAAATTAAATTTTAGGAAAAAACCTGCCTATTTTTAGCTCAAGTTAGTATTCAGTTAGTTAGCTCATTATTATTTTACACATAAAAGCTATGTGTTTCATAACTTTTGTGAAAATATTAGGTTAAGATTAAGCTGAATAAACTATCGCCTTATAATGCTACCAATATTATGTTAAATTATGTTTTGAATTAAAAAATACATTTTCAGTCATATTTAATTAAAATAGAGTTTAAATGTAGAACGTACATTGGAAAAAAAACGTACTAAAAATTAGAACTTTACTTCCATTATAATTTTTGTTTTATGCCTTTACAAACTTTAAATGCTCTTTTTTCTGACTTTTAATTTTTAAGATATGAACGATTTCTAATCCCTAAGGCTTTTCTTCTGTTCAGAATAGATCCTTGAAAATTTTTGTATATACTCCTAAATGTACGTTTTGTAAAAGTTAGTATGGATTTAAGGCTGAGACTCTTCTAGTTATTTTTAAAAAAATTGCTTAAGTTACTATTCAAAAAATATTTATTCGTGTTTTTTTCCAGGTTTAGCTAGATAATTATTAAAAATTATTACATACAAGGAAATAAATCCCCAAATCTATATTAACTTTTGATCGCAATAATCTAAGAAACATAAATCACTTAAAAATGACAAAATTTTTTAAAAAGTAAGCATTTTATAAAAGTTTGAAAAAACTTCAAAAATTTTCATTTTTTTTTAAATTAAAAAATAATGGCTAGTCATACTGACTTTTTACTTACAGAATAAGCTTAATAATATAATCCATATAATCTATATAATATTTTTACTGTTACTGTCTCCAAAAATTCTTTTTGAAAAAGGGTACTGTGTAGCCTTAATTCATTAACTGAATGATACTCAGTGATATACTAGCCATAAATCATAATTTATGTTTATCACAGAATAAAAATGAAGACCAATTTTATTCCAAAGATAAGCTTTATAGAATTATATCTTATAAACTCTTCATAAATACTTCATTTATATATGTATATGATATATATTAACATTGATGCCGTAAAGATCACCTTAAGTAATTTAAGAATGTTTTATCCAAGGACTTAAAATAGCATGTTACTTAAATTATGTTTCAGCAATCTTTACATTTTAGTATGTGCTATTATTATTTTTTAGGTAAATATTAATTGCCAAAGGGGAATTATTTGTTTGTAGAAAACTAAATTATAATAATTTTGAAATTTTTTTTAATAAAAATAATTTGCATTTGTTATTTTAGAAATTCTTGGTGTTAATATTGTTTCATGGTTGTATTTTACAGATTTTATTTTTCTGGCAAATTATGATTGAATACTTTATTAAAAATTGAAAGAAAAGTGAATATAACAATACTGGGTATTCAATATCGTGTTGTGTATTAAATATTACATTGTATTCCTGGATAATAAAACTATCAATGTGTAAGAACTAATAATCAATTACGTTAATATTGCTAAACATGAATTCATAGGAATGCTTGCACTAGCAGTCGGTTTCTCCCTAACTGATGCCGAAAAAAATTGTTAATGCATGAATTTACACTATAAAAAATTATCCTTATTTCTATCTTAAATATAAGGGCTTAAAATTTTATCAAATCTCATTTAAGACGACCAGGAAATTATCCAGTATTCTTTAACGATACATTCTACTTCATATTGTTACTTTACATAAGAGCTTCACCATTTTACCTAAGAAATTACTCCTACTAGACTATTCTTAGCTTATTATTTATTTATTTATCCAACACCCATGATTGGTTTCCTGACCATTTGACGCCGAGCTTCTCAGTACCAACTGACGATGTCGTTAGTCGGGTATTCATCGAGTCAAGTGTATTGGAGCAGGTGATCGTCATCAATTCTGGCATGATCGCAGAATGGGCTGGCCTCGTCAGCAGCCAGGCCATGCCAGTGGATGTATACTCCCAAAAAAGTCATCTCCGTTGGTCAGGGGGAAGCGGGCAACAGCCTCGGCTTTCACCAGGTGCCTTTGGTTTGGACCCAGAATGGTCATAGTTTCCTATGGTTTTCTAAGGATCTTGGTTTTTGGGGTCAGGGTTGTACAATTGTCAATGAATGTGGAAATAATGCTCTTTGCTCTTATGAGAGCCAAGAGGACTTTTGGTTGTGATGGCTTAACTCCCTGCTTGGCTTTTTGATCAGCTCTATCATTGCCGGGGATCCTAACATGACTTGGACCCACTGTCCAGCCATATGAGATTAGCTCCGCAATTTTAGTTCGGCACTGAATTGTGTTAAGGCAGTCAGTTGGTGTATTTCTGCTTAAAGCTAATATTGCAGCTTGGGAATCTATGAAAAAGACATTTTTCGCAGGAGCTAGGCCAGCAGCTAGTAATTGCATTGTAGCTTCACAGACAGCCAAGACAGTCTACAGAAACATCCCATGCCGGCTCCGTTTGTTTCTGGCAGGTATGAGCCGTCAGTGTAGATATGGAACCCCTCATTCACTGAATATCTTTGTTCAATCGTTTCCAGATCGCAGGATTTTAGCTCGTTAAGAATGGCATCAGTTTTATTTCATGGCATGTTAATTAGGTTGAGCCGTTTAGATGGAAGGGCAGTAGTGATTGGGGAGTAGAGCTGTATAGGAGCACAGCGAGTCATTAGTAACGGAAGTTGGTGTTTCTTAAGAAGTTTCGCATGTGAAAGAGAAGTCTGAATCTTAAGTCTCTGTATTGTACATCTGTACTCCGTTCGAGTACCTGCAATCTACACTTCTGGCTCTCTCCCAAAATTTGCGAGAGTGACTCTACGACTGATTCTTAGCTTATAAAAGCATATTTATGACAGAAAGAGAGCAGATTATAAAGATTCTACAGTAACCAAATCTAAGTGATCACAACGAATAAAACTTAAGTAATTTTTTTTATGAAAACTATATTATGAATTCATTTCTATTGGCTTTAGTTCATTCAATTAAATAAACTTCTATTTTTCAAACTGCTTGAATTTCATTTATTTTTCATGTTATGTTACATTATTTATTTTTTATGTACAATGGGAAACTAGAAAGGACTTCATATATCAAAGCCAAGCATTTTAGAATGATAACACACAATAAAAAAGATGAAATGACTGAAAATGCATACCTTTGCTAGGTAAGGAAAATGATAAATCAGTATCAAGTCTTGCCGCCATTGTTGATAATAACCATTGCTATACGTCTCCGCTTTGAATGAAAAAAGCTGTGGATGCCTTGTTAGAGTATGGCTACCCATGCTACTCCATACATTGCAAGAATTGATCTGGGGAAATAGAAGTGATATATTCTAGGTCAATCATTCGCCAGTTATCAACCAGACGTGTTGGATAGGCAAGAGATTGGGAGAGCTGAAAGGCCGTGGTGTAGATCCATCATCCATCTTGAACATTACAGCCTCGTATTTATCACAAATAATTTGGTTTTCATTGGTGCAAAGTTCGTATTTAGCTAATTTGCGTCAAATATTTTTCTACTAATTAAACACAAAATCTATCACTTGTAAAGATTTATTGCAATGTAAATCTATAATCTACACATAAGAAGAAATAAAGAAGAAAAAATAATTATTTATTAACAAGTTAGAGGATTAAAATACGGGTAACTTTCTGGAGCATCTTGGGGCTAACATCAGATGTGTTTATCATGACAATAAGCTTTTATCAGATACACATTCTAGAGGGAGTTGTAAATCCCCTACTTGGTTAAAAAAATGTGCCTGAAGATATAAAAAACTTTTGACCTCTAATTTGTCAACATAGTTGATCAAATATGTAACTAGGGCATCAACAAACAGATGCCTATTAAAGATAGTTTAACAAAGTGAGGTTTGATAGTTCAATGATATAGTGAAATCTGAGCTGACCACAACTAGCATATTCCCACCAAAAAGTGCAATTGGAGTTATACCAGCCTTGCGTTCATCCTGGAATCTCTCGTAGATGGAAATTGCTTTCAACGATATATACCTCTTCATATTAAGTCCTATAACTCGTGAAGATATGTCCAAAAACCCCCAGGACTGTGCGACGGATTCATCTACCATACAGCTCCACATTTGAAAGTTACTCTGTGTGGTAACTTCTCATTTAACACCTTACACTTTTGGTAGTCATCCGCAACACTCTTATAGTAGATGTTGATGTTATTTTATACTATGTTGTATTACCTTTCCTTTTACTATTCCCGATTTACATTGCAACATATTAACACCAGACCGCATGTGGCAACCATTTTTGCTAATTGCCGTGGTGCTTGTAAAACTCTTCCCTATCCAATTAAATTTCCGTATTTCTCTGCATATAGATGCCTGGGGTCTAATGAGCAGACGCCTCCAACCGTCCCAAAATCTCACCGATTTAACTCACAATCAGAGAGAGAGTTTGGCAAGAATCTCTGCAGGGGGCATTCGCTAACTCTATGAATTAATGCTATGGCAAGTAACAGGTTGCAGAAAAGCCAGAGGCAGGCCAGCAGTGTATTAATTGGCTTGCTATACTCAGCTGTATCCCATGTATGAAGTATCAAATTCATTTGAAATGTTAATCCTTTCTTTTTTTATAACATTTACATTGCGTCAACCTATTTTCATTGCCTTTGAGCCACTCCTTAACGTCACCCGTTTGTCTCACAATGTAGCAAAATATTATTATGCTTAGATGTGAATGAGTGAAAATTCAAATGTGTTTTAAACATGTATAAGGTAAAAATCATCCCCATACTTTACACTTTCTTAAAATTCTTAAATTGAAAGAACATTAAAAAAATTTCTATTGCCCAAGTGGTACCTTTGAAGATTATATATAATAGGTTTTTAATTGCATCTACTCTACTCTACTACTCTACTCTTACCTTTAACCGTACAAACCCCAGTATTAACATTAGGAAATTGTGGAATAAAAATGCAATTATATAGTAAAAGAAGCTCTTTACACGGATTTCTAGAGTCTATCAAAGTTACACAAACTATTATGATGAATGAAGACATTGATGATAATATAGAATGGAAATAACCAATTATCTATATATCAAGTGAAATATATTTCTTAACAGGAATTTTCATGTATTCAAAATAATTCTATTGATTTTTTTCTTTGAAAATGCCACAGTAAAATCCTTGAAACTTACAAGGAAAGGCCTTTTTACTAAAAAAAAAAAACCCATTTAATTAGATAGTATTTCTCAAAATAGTATTATGAACATATTATTTTAACACTCTTTTCATGGATGAATTCAATTACAAAAAAAAAAAAAAAAAAAAAAAAAAAAAAATTGTACCAGTTATAGCTTGGGACGATCCTAAAAATATTTCTTTTTATAAAAAATACTTTTTTTAATACTCTCTAGAAGTTCTGTGACGGATCCATTCGCGTCCTTTCCTTAATCCTCTTGGGAAACCTTTGGTCTATCAATTCAAGTTTATTCACAATCAACCCTCTGAAGAAAAAACCTTGATTATGTAAATTAGGTCGACTATATATAGTCTCTATATATATACAGGTTTTCAAGCCAAGAGAGAGAGAGAGAGAGAAGTGAGGAGGTAGGATAGATTGCTACTGATCAGGTACTATACCATTTTATAGCGTATTTCAAATATTTGATAGGTGAAAGAATTAAAGTGATGATTGGTCACTTAAGTTTGTCGTGACTGAAAGCCACCCCTTACACTACTGTCTCCCTGTCTATCTGAAAATACTGCGTGATGTGTAGGCGGACTTAAATGATCAAAAGACATAATTGCAAATCAAATAGATTTATTGATTCTAATCAGCACAAACGTTTAGACACACACAATTCAAATTAAGAGAAACAAATAAGAGTGGAGTATGAAACTGGGAATCACTACTAGCGGACTATTCAGAATATCAACTGAATCTATGAAAGCTTAAACGCGCACAAGTACAGCTACGCCACGTACGAATATTCGCAATATCTTAAATAAAATCACTGACTTTATATTTTACATCGGCTGTTCCTTCGTGATGACTTCTGCCTTTTTAATGGCTGGAAGAATGGGTGAAGAATCCACGCTCTGTAATAAGGATTTTCCTATATTTAATATGCTTCTCCTCGCGTAGCTCCACACGTAACAGGCTATCTACGATTGTCAACAACTTCGTGCTGACGTCTCGATCTTTAATTCACTTAACTTCACTCTTCCTATCACTTCACTTTACTTAACTCTTTTAACTCGTGAAACCCGAACTTATATAATATATCTTATTTGCAGAAATCACGCCTGGTCTCGGTGAAGATTGTTTGAAATAAATAAATTATTTTAAGAAAAATAGAGGAGGTTAGTTAAAGACCGTATAGATCCATCACAAGTTTAATTAGTGTTCAGGTAATTGAGATAGTAGATTTGACCCTGAAATAAAATAGTCGATATTTAAAGTCTCCTCATAATTTACGCATCTTGTTATTAATCTACATATTGCTTAGATTGAGAACATCTCTTCTCTTTGAAATTATTTGAATTGTGTTGATCAATTGTGTGATCAATAAATAGATTGTTTTAGATATGGCTAGGCTTCCTTCCCTTCCTCCCACATCTCTAGGCGGGAATGAGAGAACATCTCATTCCTTACAGTTCTGATATTCATCTTGATCTTCTCTGAAGATCTTCAGCTGATTACTAAATTTACTGAAATTAAGCATTTTATTAAAATATGTACATAGATAGAGGAAGATACATATTGCTTACATTTCCATTTTATATCGGAAAAAAATTGAAAATAATTTCTAAATAAAAAAATACTGAAATAAATTTATTGTGTATTAATTTGAAGTTTAAATGGGGGTGGGGGGTATTAATGAATTGAAATGTCTTGATTTTACTTGATGTTTGTAGCTTAAAATGTCAAAAGTATTAAAAGTTAAATATCTAAAGCAATTTTAACAACGGGACCATATATTTTGAAATCATCTACACACAAGTAATCTTCGGCTTACAATAAACGGAAAAGGGTTTGAAAGGGTTATGATATTATTAATGAATAATTTGTTCTTATTTGTGTTGCTTTGGTGATTTAAAAGAATTACACAATTTTGTTTTCGAATTCTGTTTTTTTTAATGTTATTATCTTTTACTTGTGGGTTAGGGAAAATCCTTAGAAATATTAAGACTATTAGAAATGTTACAGATTTTATAATCATCATGTTATTATAAAATTACTTAAAATTTAACACGCGTTGTCAATTTTTTAGAGAAATAAGTTTACATTTAGCAGCATAAGCTGAAGCAACAAACAATAAACTATTCATTATTTACTAAGCAAATCAATACTAGTCTTTATAAATTAAAATCATCCTCTCAAAACTTAAAAATAGTTTCAAGTTTAACAGAATTTGATCTGAAAGTTCTTATGTGTTGTGTCTTGAAGGTTATAAAAGGTAATTATTACTTTAGGTATTGTACTCGTGAATTCATCGTGGTTTAAAATTATGATAGTATAACTCTTTATATATGAATATAATGAAAAATAATATTCTTATGAGATAATAATATTCTTAATGAGAAATAATATTCTTAATGAAAAATAATATTCTTAAATATCTGAGAATGTAACTCTATATATAAAAATATTCTGAGAAATAATATTCTTAGGAGATAATAATATTCTTAATGAAAAACCACTTTCGTATGAGATAATATTTTTAACCAGAAATAATATTCTTAATGAGAAATAACATTCTTAATGAAAAACAATATTCTTAATGAAAAACAATATTCTTAATTATGAGAATATAATTCTCTATATAAGAATGTAATGAGAAATAATATTCTTATGAGATAATAATATTCTTAATGATAAATAATGTTCTTATGAGATAATAATATTCTTAAGGAGAAATAATATTCTAATGAGATAATAATATTCTTAATGAGAAATATTCCTAATTACGAGGATATAACTCTCTATATAAGAATTTAATGAGAAATAATATTCTTATTAGATAATAATATTCTTATTATATAATAATATTCTTATTAGATAATAATATTCTTATTATATAATAATATTCTTATTAGATAATAATATTCTTATTAGATAATAATATTCTTAATGATAAATAATAATTCTTAATGATCAATAATATTCTTAATGAAAAATAATATTCTTAATTGTGAGAATATAACTCCCTATATAAGAATATAATTAGAAACAATATTTTTATGAGATAATAATATTCTTAATGATAATAATATTCTAATGAAAAATAATATTTAATTGAGAAAAAATATAAAAATAATTAGAAACAATATTTTTATGAGATAATAATATTCTTAATGAGAAATAATATTCTTGATGAGAAATAATATTCTTAATTATGAGAATAAATTTTTTTTACATAATTCTAGAATGATTTTAATTTAATAAAGCCCAATAAAATTTTATCATTTAACATATTTTCACAGTATCTCTCCCCCTTAATTGTGGTAGGATTTTTTTTCTTTAATAATTATTGCATTTCTTTAGAATACTTCATAAAAAAAATACTGTACGATTTCAAAAATATCTCCTCGATAGCCACACTGAGTGAATAATCCATTATGTTTACTAATTATTGATTTGGCTCCAAAAAGCATTACTTCTGCTTATGATCGGGGGGAAAAACTGGATATTCTATCTTTTAGAAAAAAAAATTCTGCACTACTGCTTTAAACAAGAAAACACCTTAAATTTAGTATGATACATGTGAAAATTAGTAATAATAGTATACACTTGGGGTATCTATGGACACTACTATGGTAAGAATCTCAAAGAAAAACTACCGCCTCTAACTGGAACAGAAAAAGTAATATTTAAAAAAAAAAGGATTTTACATAAATGTAATAGAAATTAAAATTTGTCTAATTGAGAATATAAACAACATAAAAAACAAGTAATTATGAAATATTCTAAGTTTAAAAGAATATAAGTATTTTTTTTTTTTGAGATCTGAAGAAATTTGAAACTAAATTAAATATAAAACAAGAGATTATTGTGGAAAAGTGTTTTATTGTAGAAATACATTTTTCAATCTCTTATTGATTGCATAATTTTCAGGAAAACAATAAAAAAGGTCCAAGTCTTTTTTCAATAGTACTGAGTAAAAACAAGTGAACTTTAAAATAAAATAGTTGAAAATAAATCAATTATCTCCAATAAAATTATACATAGTTTTGTACTTTTAATGGTAATGTAAAATAGGAAGAAAAAAATTTCCGGATGTGTAAGAAGTGGTCATTTTTGTGAGTTACTTTTGAACGCTTCACCCCAGAGCATTTATAAGATATAGAGAGAAAAACTTTTCGCCGTCATCTTGAGGGAAGAGGGAGTGAGTGAATATATTAACTTCGCACTATAAAGCTACTCGAGGGCTTTTCGTATTTTTGAGCTCCGGTCAAGTGGTGAGGAGGATATCTGAGATGGCACTCCCTCTCCTAACTTCCACATTACACCAACGAGAGGACGTTTCAATCTCGACATATTTAACGTGCATCGAGCCCTTTAAGCAGCGGGTCTTCAGCGTTGCTGGGTTCGAATTCATGACATGCTCGCCTTGACCACTAGGCTACCGCGGCCATTTGATGGGAGAGTGAAGTCAAGTTTTAATTGAATCATTGAAAAAATTACTGCTCTAGTATGATAAAATATTTGTCTCCGTAATATTTTTTTTGGTTTTTAACACACAAAGAAAAAAAAATTTGTAGAAAAACAGTCAAATTAAAATAAAAGGGTTTTTTCCCTTTCAACATTAAAATTTTAAAATTTTTTTTTAAAAAGTTAATTTTTCCCCCGTTTGCTTTTAGTGATGATTGTCTATATAACTTTTTGTAATTTTTTTACTGCACCAACAAATATGTTTCATAAAATATAATATTCAAAATTAATTTTGAGTTTTTCTCCTAACCGTAAAGTTGGGAAGAATTATTATAAAAACCATCCTATATAGCACACAGATCATTAAAAAATATTAGCATGAGTCACTAAAGAACATAAATTTTCCCTGTCAATTTCTCTTCTGTCTCCTCCTCTGAGAAATCAAGAACTGTAATAAAAAAAAAGAAAAAAAATCTCCCAAAAAACGAATGGTGTAAAACAAAGAAATGGAAGTAGTACCAAGCACAGGACACAGATTTGAAAGCCATTAATCGAAGAAGATAAAAAAAAAGAAGAAAAACCTTCCGAAAAAAAAACGTTTACTATTTCTTCGTCTTGCCAACAGCATCACTTAGTATCGCGGATGCACTTAACTCCGCGCCTATAAAAGACCCATAAATCTACAAGGAAATGAAAAAACGAAAAAGGATCTGAAATCGGCGCTTAGATGGTGATATCTCGCCAAAGTGTGCCAACCCGGCGTTATTTTCCTCAATCCTTAAGAGCGGCTCTCATATCGGCCGATAGGCAGACAGACAGACAGTCACGCCAGTCAAGCGGCTCCGGAAGAACTCGCGCTAAATTAGCCCAAATCCCGCTTCTGCTTCACCTGCTGTCCCCCTCCCAGTGTCGACCCCCCAGTGGCATCGATCCGGGGATGGGGAGGGGTGGAGTAGGGTCGTTTGGAATCCCTCTTACACCTGCTGCATCAATATCGCCAAGGCGCCCCTTAGCTGACCTCCTTTTTCCACATTTGCCAGCGGGATAGTTTTTTTTTTAAAATATTTTTTTCATCATTTTTATTTTTATTTTATGCTGGTTTGATTTTAGTTTTTCAAGATCGGGCCACTCATTTTTTTTGGGAAGCTATATACAAGCGAGTTGTTTGAATAAACTGGATAATTTGTGTGGGCATTTATTTACCTGAAGCTAGTCTTGAGACCTCGATGTATAAACATTAATTAGGTTTTTATGTTTTTTGTTAAATGTCTTCATTATACAAAGATTTAAAACTTTTTTCGAATTTAAGTTTAAAATTGGATGTTATTCCGTAAGATATTTTTTACAGTTTAATGCCTCATTGATAAAAGTAAACTGAGTTGAATTTTTTTTATTAAATCACGACGAAAGATTTTACTTAGGTGTAAATAATTCTCATACAAACAGTCATTCAATAATTATCTTGTTTCTTGGAAGAAAAATCATTATCATGGAACCAAATGCATATACTTTGACAAATATATAAATATATATAACTTTAAGTTTGAGCCATCGGTAATATGTTATAAATAGAACGAGAGAAAGACAAATATTTCAGCTTCAATTCTTCTATTTAATCTCTTTCCTTACCCTTTTGCAGTAGATAACTGATCGTAGTCACGAAGTCATGGCTAATGTCATTTCTGCCGAGTCCAAGTCCTGATGCCACAACCCCTTCGTGTAGAGAAGCTGATACGTAGGGGTGTAGTTATCGCCGTATCAGCCCTATCAATGATACGGGACCCCCAAGCTACAGGGGCCTTTAACATGTGTAACTACAGTCCCACAAATAGGGCTCCCATATCTAAAAAAGTGTCCCGAGGGAATTTTGATACAGAGCTAGCTACGCCAGTGCTGATACACATTAAATTTGTCGGAGCTGTAAGACTCCATGTGTGTTAGCTGGGTGAGAGGAATAAGATGCTAGCTCATTTGACAGGGTTCAGAATTACAAGATCGGTCACCAATAATCTTCGTGGGGTTTCAAAGAGCGACATCAATAAACAATTGGTCATTTATTACCAAAATGGTAACTATGTAATATTTGTTTATTTACAGTTAAACTACTTTTTGTCATTTTATGAGGACCTGTAACTAGTGCTACATTTTACAAATTCAAAGAAAACAGTGTTTTTTTTTCTCGCAAAAGGGCTGCATATTGGCAACTATGCCTTTGCACCGATACGGTAAGTCCTAAATGTGAGATCATTTCATAGGGGCACCACCTAGAGGCGGCTCTCGGTACCAAACTTCGATGCTATAAATTATTCAGTTCAGGCTCTTGTCGGTTGCTAAATATGGCCATGGTTTAATTTTGCTAAGAGTATCAGAGCCATATTGATGTTTAAGGAATCTTGTACATGCTATGGAATCATTTGACATGCGAGCCTACGATTTTCGCATCCAGAAAATCTATCAACTACAGCCGGGATCGATCCCGCAACCTTAGGCTTACGAAGCGGGCACGCAACCGCTAAGCTACCTTGCCGACTACAACAAGCTCAAAGTTCTCAAGGATGTTGAGGATAGAGCAGGATATATATAACCCAATAAGCTAAGACCTGTTGCTTAGCGAGCAAGTTAGCATCCAGTCACATAAAGGATTCAAAATATAAAATATGATTCCAGGCAAAGTTTTTTGCATAGAATAATAGAAATTGCTGTACGTTAATTGACAAAGTCTCTGAAACGGTAGAGACGTACCTGTGATTGTTGAGTGCAACAACAATATATACCAGGGGAGGAAAGGTAAAACCTTGTGGCACCTTCAAACCATAATGTCAGGTGAAGATTCGATACGGAAGTGTATAATACTGGTACAGTGGCGCACACAGAAATTTTAAAGGGGAAATCTAAAGGGTGGTGGAATCTAGGGTTGGAAGTTCACCGTTCTCGTACATGCTCCAAAATGCCGCCCAACATATTTGTTTGATTTTGTCAATTTTCGGAAACAAACAAACCGTAAAAAATTAATTAAGAAATATTTAGCTTTAATTAATAAAATTAATTATTAATAACAAATACTTAATTAAATTTTACGCACTATATACATAGGAATATAATCAATCGAACAAACTCAAGGGCTTGTGAGGGATCCAGACCTGTCCTCCCCTTGTGTGCGCCCCCGTACTGGAACAAGAGTTATGGACTGTTATCTCCAGATTTAGATATGACCATTGTAATATTATTTACAGAATTGTTATTTTTTCAAAAAGATAATGTCATGTGTTCACCATATTATTCCAATCATACATACGTGTGGTGTACAGTAAAAGATATAGTTGTAATAATAGTAGATGCCCTTTTGAAATTCCATCTACTTTAGACGACGTTGAACGGTACAGATGACACAGATTGCTTTGTAACAGACCTTAACTGTGTTCCTAATTTTTTTAATATTGTAGTGCGATTCATCATTACTACGCACGTAATATGTCTCTCTTCCTGTCCGGTGTTGCATTGAGGATTTTATATTATTTCCCTTGGGCTGATTCTTTCCTCCTGTATCAATCGATTTCATATTCGTATCAATTCTACTTGATCAACATGATCACCAAATTGTAAGGGATTGTCCGTGTCATTTCTTAGTGTGAGGGGGTTGGAAGGAAGATTAGCCATAGTAAATACAAATTCTATTTATTAACAATTCTCAATTACGACACAAATTCAACAACTCAAACTAAGAAATGCACCATTTACGAAATATGGGAAGCAATCGCGGGGTAGACGAGATACTAGGAGAATTAATAATAAATTGTGTAATATCTTTTCTATTACTTTTTAACTACTTCTCAATACGATCAAATTTAACACAGTCAGTCGTGTTAAAAACTCTCCCAAGAAGCGACCTCTTTTTGGTACCGCTGACCACGCGCTGTGCATCGGTCTAAAATCAAAGAAATTCAATTTTCTTGACACCAAATTCAGTCTAGCGCTTCGCGCTCAGAAACAAGGGAATCTCTCCTCCCTGACCATCTCGTTCGAGGGTCTCAATCACATTCTCCCTAAAAACAGTAACCCACCTTCGTAGGCACGGGAATTGCACCAAACATCCCATAATCTACCGCCAACAGTAGCCAGACACTACGTTGAAGCAATACACCTTCTAATTTAATTCGTTCTAATCCAAATTTAAATCTTAACATCAATCAAATAAGTAACGAAGTTTTCTTGCCTAGCTTCACGTAAATCAATCACTGCTATCCGTTAGTATAGTCTAACCTATCTCTTCCTCTAACTCTAAAATTTAATCTATATATACAAGTTTTATACATAATCACATCTTCTGTTGTTGTTGCTTATGCCACCTGATCAACAGTAACATCAATCAAGGTCCCGAAATTCATCGCGGCTAAGGGCTAGAATTTTACGCTGTCGTTAGCCTTAGCTTTGAGCCCCCATGAAGGTTACAGCACGATTTTGCTCGATACAACACGATAGATGGCGACACCATTCGGACTCACTGATTTAACGAGCACGTTCTCCATGTGTACTCAGTGAATATTTGGTGGCATCGGGCATCGAACCCAGGCCATCCGGTCTGGAGATCGATGCTCTAACCACTAGGCTACCCACGGCCTTACATCTTCTTCCCCGGAGGAATGTTTTCAATAGAATAAATTTTAAAGACCCATTTTTACGCAAGAGGACTATTAGTAAAAATAATATGAATAGATCCAGTACAGAATTTTCGAAAGATTAATTCTCCTCTATATCACGGACTCAATATTTTTTATGCTAAAAGAAAGGTGTTCGACTAACATCTGTATTCTTCGTCGAAACATACAGAAGCATTCCCTGAAAATGAACTGAAAACATAAATCTAGTATTTAAAAATAGTCTTCTATTTCTATTTATAAAACGTAGGTGAAGATATTAGTACACATGATTTGCATGAGAGTTACCATGTTAAGCATGTATTATCGAAATCTATGCATGAAGCAAATTACACTTTATTGGATGCTTTTTTTACACTGTTGCATTTTAGTTGTGTAGATGGGAAGTATTTTCAGAATTTAGTGACCATTTTTAAGAAAACAAGATTACAAAATTTTTAGACCGAGAAATACGTTGAACGTGAGAACTCCCCCGTCTCTCTGTCCCGCATACACATACGCACGCACACACACACACACACACACACACACACACACACACACACACACACACACACACACACACACACACACACACACACACACACACACACACACACGCACGCACGCTCACGCACGTTCACATATATGCACACACGCACGCTCACACATACGCACACACGCACGCACGCAAAAGCAGATAATGTTCAACTTTAGTATTTTTCATTAATACATACATTCAAGAGCCAAAACATTATGACCACCCCTACATTTTGCAATGAACTCGCCTGGATGACGTGGAAGGCACGTGATCAGGTGGAAGTGGTATTTAACTGCTGCTGGAGGGTCTGAAGAATCATTCTTTCACTTACTTCTGTGTGTGATGGGAAAGGCTGCGGATCTAAGCTACTTTGATAGAGGGCAGATTGTAATGGCTCTAGGCTCGGAACAAGTATTTCCGAAACTTCACTACTCGTGGGTTGTTCACGATCTACAGTTGTTAGCACTTATGCAAAGTGGATGATTGACGGTGGAACCAGCAGTAGACGACATAGTGTTGGAAGTCCACACGCTATCAAAGAAAAAGGTCGTCGGAGACTGTCTCGCATGGTGAAACAAAACCAGAGCCAGACAGTGGCTCAGCTGACAGCCCAATGCAATGCAGGGTCAAGTAGAATAATATCGGAGCACACTGTTCAGAGGACACTGTTCGATATGGGGCTACACAGCAAACGTCCCACTCGTGTGCCTTTGCTGACCAAGCGTCATCGCCAACTGCACCTGCGCTGGGCCCGGGAACATCGCGACTGGTCCATGGATCAGTGGGAGAGAGTTGCCTGGTCAGATGAATTACGGTTTGTCATTCATCACATGATGTCCGTGTCAGGATACGCCGTCTTCCAGGCGAACAGTTGCTCCCTCAATGTACATTAGGTCATACACAGGCCGGTGGTAGCGGTATTATGCTTTGGGGGACGTTCTCTTGGGCGTCTCTGGGACACGTGATTGTGGTAGAGCAGACCATGAATGCTACAGGGTATCTGAACATCACTGCGGACCAGTTGAAACCTTACATGGCCTCTATTTTTCCAGCTGGAAATGGAATGTTCCTACAGGACAACGCCCCGTGTCACAAGGCTAAAATTGTGTTGGAGGGGTTCCAGGAACATGATGCCGAATTCCAGTTAATGTACTGGCTGTCTAACTCACCGGATCTCAATCCGATAGAACACATTTGGGATGTCATGGGACGGCAGCTCAGAGTTCAAAGACCACCAATTCACATCGCAACATCTCGGATTTGCGTGACCGTTGCTGAAACATTTGATACAATCTGTCTCCGGCCATCTACCAAGGACTTGTGGCATCCATGCTAAGGTGGGTTGAAGCTGTGTTGCGCGCTAAGGGTAGGCCAATTCGTTATTTACAGGTGGTCATAATGTTTTGGCTCTTGAGTGTATATTATAAGTACAAAAATAGTTACTACTAAAATAATGAAGAAAATAAGATTCAAAATTTGTTTCATTTTTTCTTTCTCAATATGTTTTGGCTTTGTTTGTTTACCCCTCTCGATTACATATATTTGTTAAACTGATCCTCAGAGAGCTGTCTGGGGACTGATAACTGAGTAGTGCTGACTAATTCGAGTCCAGGTGCCAATATTCATCATTTAAAAGCGAAGATGTGTGTTAAATATATCTAGGTTCAATGTTCGGACGTCGGTGTGATATTGAAGTTTGGAAAATGAACTGCCATCTCAAAAGTCCGTGATTTAATGTATCAAGATTCGTCCACAGTAATATTCGTACAGCTTCATTTTAATTCATTAATAATCAATCATCCATTGAAATCTTCCCCTCATCTGAAAACCTTCCATAGAAATTGACCTCTTACTAGTGGCTGAAGAGCAGAGTTGACGGGGACCACTAATAAAAAGCGTAGGCTTAACTAGGAAGGATCGTAATGTGAAGATCTTATTAGGATTGATTTAGGATGATATCACTGTCTAAAAAGAAATAAAACGTCTTCGGTTCTTTATCTAAGCACTTATCCAATCCCGTCACTAAAACTGCGTTCATCAATAAACTTTAGAAACATAGGGTGTCCGAGCTTAAAGCAGCCAAAAGTTATGGCTTATTATTACTAAACAACCCATCAAAATGTAATAAATTGTTCATCCGTGGATTGGAAACTTCTCTAAATTTTTTTTTGCGTTTAGTCCGATCGGCCACACGTGTTCGCATTATTCGGCAATCGCAGACGATAAACTTGTTAAACTGACTTCATTAGTACAGATATGGATGTTACAGCAAAAGGTACAGTGCGCACTTTGTGTGGGGAATTTGAAACAGTCACGCGTGAACAGAGATGCGTTCGAACAAAATGCAATGTCAAAACTGCTTCCTCAAAATCTATCCACCAATGGGAAAAAACTTTTAAGAAGACGGCAAATGGCAAGTGGCCTTAAGTGATCGTGATAGAAGACACCGTTGATCGTGTGCGTGATTCCTCTTGTAGGAGTCATGATAAATCTATTAGGTCAAACAGTATTTATTTAGATTTTTAGATAAGGCTAGAGATTTTTTTAAACTGATATGATTCAGAGCCCCTGGAACTCAGTCTAACAACTACAATGGTACCAAACATGCTGTAGACACTAATGATGACATTGGAAGTAAGGTTCCGTAAAAATAAAGAGAAAGTTACAAAACTCACTGATAGGGAGTTTAATGCGCTGTTTGTAGTTTAGTAAACCGAGGCTCACAGCGTGAAACACGGGTGTGAAAGCAAAATCCAAATTTATGCTTTCATTTGCGAAAAAAAATTTGAGCTCCAAAAACTTGTAGACAGCTCCGAAGAATATTATCAGCTGAAGTGAACCAGTTCTCTCAAATGAGTATTCTACTCACATTACCAGATCGTGCATTATAGGTAAATCTGTATTATCTTAATCGTCTACAGCACCTTATGAGTTTAGAATTCGACAGAAGCTACGTAAAGGGCCTTTATCGCTAATACTTTGAAAGGAACCATTAAGAAGTTCCAAGAAACAGAATCACATTGACAATTCGCCCTGGAAGAGGACGTAAACTTGTGTTAGAAGGAGGGATAACAGATGTTGCAGTTTTAATCGACGACCAATCACGGGAACCATTGGTAGTATACATATCAGTGGAATATTCTTTGTGACATGTTGCGTATGACCTTAGAAAATATTGTGCAGATAATTTAAGGGAGAATTGCGATCATGTTGAGAGTATGGTCACCGAGAAAGTGAATGTAGGGAATATATATTTAATTGTTATTTTGTATAATGTTATTATTTTTCTCACTTTTTGTCACGCTTTTTACACTATGCAGAGACATAAATACACCTATCGGTGATTTTTGGGTTTAATTTTTTCCCCACGGAATTTTACTTTTCATGTTATTATTTCTCTCAATTCCAAGTTTGGTGCCTTTGTAGTTGCCAGGGTGGCTCTGAATACTGTCAGTTTAAAGAAAATCAAATCTATTGATTAAACTTCTTTGAAAGTATTTATATTAAATTTAAATAAATAATGTATACGAATTTTTTTTTGCCTGAAGCTAACTAAGTTTTGTATATTTTAAAAAATGAAAGAGAGACAGCTAATAACTACTTTTTAAAACAATACTAGGCGTATTTTTTTTTATCTCAATACAAAAACAGAAATAAAATTGGCTGAATTTATAACAGAAGCCCCCTTTCTTAGAAATTAATTTCATTATATTTATATAAACGTTAAAAAAATCTACATTTTCTGTCATAAATGATGCAAAAAAAAACTTTATAACTTCATAGATGCTTAACATAGATATTCAAACAGAAAAAAAAATATATAATTATCCCGATTTAAGTCTTTGTTTAGTATGCTTTTATTATGTTTCAGATATTATTTTAAGTATAAATAAAAAAATATTTAACAAAAAAATTTTTTTGAAAAATTTCTAGATGATTGTCTGTTCTTTATAAAAATATATTTATATGCAAAACAGATTGAAATCCATTGTTAAAATAATGAGCATTCATAGACAGTTTTATTCATTAAATAATAATTGCCTTCAATTCATCACAGACATATTTTAGAAGTTTAGAGATATTTCTCACTATAAACCTTGATAATCAATAGCCTTATAAATATAGGAAGAAACTAAAATATATGTAATGAATACAATTTTTATTAACACTTTTTAAAAAAGGCAGTCTATTAAATGTTATTGTATTTCTCTACCGTCTAGACGTCTTTAAATTGGATAAAAATACGTATTACAGACTTACAGTCTACATTTAATTTATAAAATTGAATTGTCTGCAACCTCTTTCATGTGCAAGTATTTGCACAAAAACTTAAATTATGCACGTATATCGAGTGCATGCAATTGATTGAATTAATTTTTCCCAAGAAAAATGTGCATCGTTTTTAAAATTATTGAAATACTTTTTTTTAAAAATTCAAATTCATTTATGATGCTTATTCATTTTTGTTGGCACAAAACATATTGATTCAAAAGAGAGGGGAGAAAAAATTTTTCATCAGAAAAACTTATAAGAAAAGTTGTTTCATTCGGAAATATCATTTTGTAACAGTCAATGTTAATATTTATTTCATATGTATATTTAATTCATTATATATTTTTATAAATTTAAGCTGCGTTAAATTGTATGAAGAAAAGGCGCAGGCAAAAAAATTGAAAAGCGATATTTATTATATATGTTTTTTTTTTGTTCGGAACTAATTTTTCATGCAATAAATATATTCCCGAAAACACAAATATAACATTCATTTGTGCATTTTAAATTGGTAATTTAATTTAAAGTCATACATAATGTCTTGTTTTTAATTTAATTCCATGGTTTTATTGAAGATTTTTCTAGAAAAAAGGAAGTAAAAGAAACTAGCAAATCTTGTTGATTATGTAGTAATAAAATTGTTTAAAATGTCACGAGTTAATAAAATTTTGACATTCACATGGAGTGCAAGTTTAGAGAATGGGCTGCCAGCTTATTTGTCCTCGTCACTAGAACGAGGTTCAAAATTTCATGTACCATGATTTATTTCAATGTGTATTATGTTTTATTTTTGGATTTTCTTGTATTTTAAACTTCTAATATAACTTTTTATGGAGGAAGGGGGTTAATCTATTACTTTTGCTCCCTAATAGGCTGATTTGGCCACCAGGGAATTAGGTACAAGCACTGCTGTTTGTAACAAATGCAACACCATGAAGGAATCATCAAAATTAAATGAACTTTGCAGCAATCAATTATAAGGTGTTACGTAAAATAATAAAGTTTCAGAGCCACCACGCATGCGTGGCATGCGCAGAGCCTTCTGAATTGATGCAGAAAGCGTATAAATAGAGGCTTGTAGTGGGACGTTGAAAATAGTTCATGATTATTTGTTAAAGGCGAACGTTTAATGAGACCTAAGTATGCCGCCACGACGAAATAAGTAAAAGTTCTAACAACTAGCGGAGTTTGAACGGGGGAGGATTCGCGGGCTTCGAGAAGGAGGACTTTCCTATCACGCAATAGGAGATCGTGAGCAGTGGAACAGTTCCACAATGATGCGAGTTTGGAAGCAGTGGACCGACGAGCACTAAGCAACTAGAAAAACTGGCAGTGGATGACGGAAGGTGACATCAGCGCGTGGCGATCGACACCTTCTCCGCATGGCGGGGAATGACTGTACTTCTTCCTCCAGGCTGATGCCAGCACGTTGGTCTACTGCTATAGGCGTACTATTGCTGGCTTCGTCGATGTCTGCTGCACAGTGGATTGCGTGGGAGGGTACCTTTATACAGGATCCTCCTCACGGCAAACCATTGACGACTGCGTCTACAATGGGCTCATGAGAACAGAGCCTGGTAAGCTGATTGGCACTAATTTCTCCTTTCAGATGAACCACGCTTCAATATGTATGTTCATGATGGCCGCATTCGTGTTAGACGCTATGCCGGTGAAAGCTGCCTTGCAGAGTACGTTGTCGAACGACATAGTGACCTAACACCCGGAGTTATCGTTCGGGGTACTATTTCGTATCATGGACGATCCAATTTGCTACAAATTGCTAATCTCAATAGCAACAGGTAAGCCCATGAAGTGCTACAGCCCGAAGTCGTTCCCTTCCTTCAAGTTATCCTTGGAGCTATCTTTCAGCAGGATAATGGACGTCTACATGTTGCAAGAACTGTCC
Source organism: Trichonephila clavata (assembly GCA_019973975.1). Taxonomy (NCBI): domain Eukaryota; kingdom Metazoa; phylum Arthropoda; class Arachnida; order Araneae; family Nephilidae; genus Trichonephila; species Trichonephila clavata. Next base: position 84,652 of record BMAO01027321.1, read on the forward strand.
GAGACTTCTGTCCAGCCCAACGCATGCAACTTCTTCTTTGGCCTGCTTATTCACCGCATATGTTCTCTATTGAGCACGACTAGGATTTGGTTGGTCGGCGTCTCGCTCATGATCCGCGTTCTGTAGCTTCAAAATACGAACTTTTGCTGCGCATACAAGCAATATGGAATTCTCTTCCACAAGCAGACATTCAAAATGTGTTTGACTCCACGCCTCGTCGAATAGCAGCACTTATTGCAGCGCGTAGTGGCTACACCAAATACTGATTTTGGACACTTAATATTTTTTTTTTGCTTTGAAAACTTCGTCATTTATTTGTACTAATACAAGTCGTTTGGGCATTACATTTCATTTAATTCTGATAATTCCTTCTTCTTGTCGCATTTTTTACAAACAGCAGTTTTTATTTATTTTTATAGTTTTTTGTAAGCGAATCGTATATACTTTTTTCCCTTGTTCTTTTGAAGAAAATTGTAATTAGTATGTATATACAGTAAATAATGTATGTTATACATGTTTAATAGTTTTAAATCCTTTGGGTGAATCATTTCGTTTTTAAGAAAGGATCATTTATGTATAAAAATCTGAAAGACGAAGAAAAATTTAAAGGAAGTAATGAGGTTATCAAACAAATGATTAATCTAAAACTGTTTTTTTATTTTCGTTTGTCTTTGTACTGTGTATATATATCTGTATTGGAGATATATGTTTCGCATCCAAGTTTAGCACACAAATTTCAGTATAATTTTTATCCTTTTATTCTCTATTTTTCTTCCTCGATATTTTCTTTGTATCTTTTGTATACTTTTGTCCTTTGAAACTATGAAATTTCTATGTAAACAAATCATGTTAAAATTTTTCTTTTTCAAAAATTTTTTTTTAGGCTCGATAAAGGTTGAGTGTGGGGTGGTTGTTTCCCTGAAAAAGGTCTGGGTTGTAATTCTAAGCTCTTTAGGATGGACTCGTTATTTTAGGGGATATTTTGTCAATAGCCTTCATGTAGCTTCCAAAAATTGATTTAGAAACCTCCACACAAGTTAAGTATTAATAATATAATGTAGATTACGTGGTGTATATAATCTTCGTATTGACGGAATTAGATAGCCGGATGCACTGTCGTAGCTGGTTCTGAGTGGGACCCATATCAATTTCTTGCAAACCCTTTTTTGGCGCCCCTTAGTATATTAAAAAAATTTTCTCACATTTGTTGGGGTCCTTGTAGCTTTGGGGCCCTATATCATTGATGCGGCTGATACGGTGGTAGCTAAGTCCCTAGCGGGAAGCTTTCACTGCAACCAAGAGTGGAAATTCATTTTGTTCCAAAAACTTTTAACCGCTTGCCTGATTATCCCGAGTTATCTCGGGTTCGTATATATTGTAGTTAATTATTATCCCGAGAAAACTCGGGTGAAGCAGAATTTGTCAGTATGATTTGTTTTATCATGATTTTACTCGGCTGGGAGGAAATGAAAGGAAATATTTAACTTTGATTGGCAGTTTGCAAAGTTTTGTTCATTTCGTGGATCTTTTGGCCTGATAAGTCACGTGTTTTCCCTACTGTATAGTACACGTCGACTGGTGGATTAGAGTAATGTCTAAAGAAGGGTAGCTCTGTAGAAAAAAAGTAAAATAATGGCGATGTACAACATAGCGAAAGCGATGATTTTTCAAAGAGTGATTATGGTGGACATTGAAAATAGTGGAAGTGATTCTTCTGTACGTAGCCTACATTTTGTACTGTAAATCAGGAGGTTCACGATCACCTAAACAATTTAGAATGAACTGAGATTGAATAAATAATATCAGAAAATAATCGTAAAAAGTTTTTCAACAACAGGAAGACCCAGCATTAGTTCTTTACCTCTCATGTTAACCATTGAGTATTTTCCAGATGTTATTCCCGCTGCTGAAAAAAATTCTAATCCAACTAAACAGTGTACTCTGTGCTCCCGTAAAGAGGTAAGCCAATAAGAAAAGAGACCAGATACCAGTGTACAGAATGTCAGGTAACACTTTGTGTTGTCCCTCGTTTCAAAAACTTTCACATACAAAGACTAATATTTAACTTTTTTCAATTTGTCCGAGATAACTCGTGATAGTAAACTAATGTTAAAACTAAATGCTTTATACCTGTAAAAAGTTAAAAATTCCACTTAAAACTAGCATATTATATTCTTTTTCATTTCCTTGTATTCAATAATAAAATTAAAAAAATGTGATATTTTTTGCAATTGTTTTCAAAAAAATTTGTAAGGGAAGTGGTTAAACACCCACGAGGAAATTAAACAGCCATATTTATGGTTTTGAAATTCACTGTACATATGTGAAGAATTCTGTGACTATATTTTATTCGTTTTTTGCCTATATTTAACAATTATATATCATGGAAATTTTGTCATCTCTACTGGAATGTGACAATCATTCAGTCCACTCTTTTGGAATATCATTTGTAATCAAAACCTCAGCAAACAATTTGTGTTGTTGTTTTTAAGCCTTAGTTGGACTATCTAAGACGATATCAACTCCATCACCAGTCCGCATACTTTCAAAAAATCCTAGAATGAAAGAGATTTTAAGAACACTTCGTCCAAGTTAAAATTTTAGCTCTGTAAAATGTGTTCAGGAGATGCCAGACCAGCATTACACTTCATATATATCTTAAAAACTTTTAGCTCCTGTTCAAAGGTGAAAGAATTTACGTGTCTCCTGGAAAATCAAGATATACAAGTCTGCTGGCCTTTATGATCTTCAAAGAGTAGGGCACAACTATGGCAATTTCATGACCAGACATGTTCAGGAGGAACTCTCCAGAGATCCCTTTGGTTTTTCTTAATATCAAACACTTCTCTGAAAGTAGAAAGTATATCATGCCAGGTAGTGTCCAAGGAGATAGCCTTTGCCTGTGAGTCTGTTATCTCGTTACAATAATTCCGACATGGGGCGAAATCCATTGAATATTGAATTCAATGTTTTCAGATAATTTATCATTTAACCTTAAGATAGATATTCCAACCCTGTCATCAACTTCTTTCTAGTTACTTAAATGCTAGATAGAGGAAAGGCTATTAGTCAATATTCAAATGTTTTTAAAATCAGGCTCAGCAATATTGTCAACATATTTAAGATCCTTTTCAATGGCAATAAGTTCTGATCTGAAAATAGAACAAGAGTATGAATTTCTGTATTTGAGACTGAGAGCAGAAGCAGAGGTCTTAATGTAGACACGAGTACCAGTATGACCTTAATAGCTCTTGCAACCATCAGTATAAATTTGAAAAGCATTACAAGATATGCGACTAAGAGTTGTAAGGGACATTTATCTCCCAAAATTAGGATTGTCATTAGCTTTTTGAACTGGGCAGAAGTTCCGTATGGAAGAGAACGCCACTAAATACTTTGGCCAGGCTGAAACAGGGTCTTAGAGAATGATGTTCAATATGACGATGTGGCAGCAGAGTAATTAAGTTCTGCGAGGATGCTAAATAGAATGGACTATTTTTTTCAATCTACAATTATTATCCCAGTTCACATAAGATAGAAGGAAGTTCTACTTTGGTCACCCAAACTAATTAACTTTCTGTAATATTTCACAAGACCAGGGTTTCTTTATAGCTCTGTAGGTTACACTCAAAAAGAACAATACTGTCGAGAGCATTACGTCTCAGGCCAGAAATGGTTTTTGCTGCATTGACCCAAACTCTCTCCAGCTTGTTAAGATTTGTAAAATTTGTTGAGCAGGCTGCATGCTTCAAATAATTTGTTTTGATCCAATTTCATAGTTTTAGGCCTGTTTAATTTATTAAAAGAATAAAAACTGAAACTGAATTTATTTACTGAAATTTAAATAAATAAAATTATTTTTAAACGAATGCTAAATTTTTCAACTATCTTAAAACAATGATTGCATTTTTCAATGTTAACAGTAAAATGAATACGTAGTAAGAGTGAAATTTTTTTATGTAAATAAAATTTAAACTAGTGACTATGGCGTCCTTTGAAGAAAGCCTACGAGCTTGAGATTATATCCCAAGAAAGACAATCATATGATAATGTTTTTTTTTATCAAACTGAAAGAAATAGCTAACGCTGTCTTCTTGCTACGTGATGTTAAAATTAGATGAGTAAATTACAAGATTAAATGCCATTCCTATTATTATAGAACTAAAATTCAGAGTATGTTGTGAATATAATCTAGTTTTGTTTTTGTGGAATACATCTACAAAGGCAGAATGTAATGATATGGATTTCTCTGTTGTTCTCTCTATTTTTCTCATAACCCAACCAATCGCAGAGGTGAATTTTTCAAGCAAATTAATTATTAATAATACATTGATGCTATTACGTGTCATGGACAACATCGAACAATCAAGAAATAAACGTGATATATCTATTTCCTGATTAAAAAATATAATTTTATTCAGAAAAAATTCTTTTTTATTAAAACTATTTTTCGCCCACAAATATCTGGTAAAAAAGTTTAATTCTTTTCAAAATAAACAAAATATATTAAAACTTTCTTACTTTTTAATAAAATGTTGTTGGGAATATTGTATCCGCCAAAATATTCATTTGTGAATTTTGTTGCAAGAAGATGGAGGGAAAATTCGGATTTTCCTACAAGTTGACATGGAAGACAATAATAAATGTTCAAAGCACCTTGTCTTGTTAAAGGTATTATTATCTTATACACCATTAAGTATGCTATTGTTATTTTTAGAATGAATTCCTCACCATGGAAATTTTAGACGTCACAGTTTACTATATACACAAAGACAAACAAGACGTAATGTGTTATTAACAAGGAACTTACGACATACGCGAATAACCTATCAGCACACACAGTAAACCGATTGGGTGTGGTCTTGCAGGGGAGAGTCGGCTGAAACGGGAAAGTGCGTAATCACAGAACTTATCTCCTACCTGAAAGAATAGTACTTTTGCTCCAACCCAACAGATGCCATAATGATGACCTTGATGCGATAGCGCACACAAAAGGTTTTCAAGAAGAGGAGCCACAGGGTCAAAAGTCCACCATTTTGGTATCATGCTCCAATACGTCGCCTAACGTATTCTTTTGATTTTGTCAATTTTCGGGAAACAAAACAATAAAAAATTGTTGATTAAATAATTAGCATTAATTAATAAAATTAATCATTAATAACAAATGCATTATTAAATTTTACGTAATATATATATAGGATTATAACTAATAGAAAAAAAATGAAGGGCTATGAGAGGTTCGGACCCGAAGCCCCCTCCCCCGTGTGTGCAACTGCCTTGATGTAATTTGTGTATGACACAGTCTTGCGACAAAGTTAAAACTCGATTTCTTCACAGAGCTTTTATCATCAATCTTCGTTTTAAAATACAGCGTTGTCACATCAACCTATTACCCCGTTAGATTCCTCATCCATTTTGCTTTTATACCTTACATATTTTTTATGTGTTGATCGTGTGTACGTCTACTGCTGTAAGAGCATTATACTATTCCTTACATAGTGTTGCACAGAACTGAGAAAATTTTCGTCATGAATCGTAGAAGAACACTGCCCCTTAACCAAGTAAAAAACTGGCACACCTTCTCATTTTGCACATTATTATCTTCGGCTCATAGGCAATGAAACATCAATGGCAACTGATCCCAATACATCGGTCAGTGAGCTGCCAAAAACATGAAAAGTTCAAGATGGCATGTTTGCTTACCCAAAAAATTAGTTCCTTGCCTTACTTATTAACTTTTCTCTTTTTTACAAACTGCCATTTAGTAAATTATTTTATTTGAGGAAAAGTCAAAAAGAAAAAGGAAGTTTTCAAATTTTCTTTCCAAGGTTTAGAAACAAAGACAGTATCCAGGCAACACTTCTATAAAACGAACCACTCGTCTTTCCTCATAGCCGTTGGAGTGTTGGGAACCGTTCAAAAAGGCAGCTCTATTGTCAATCTGCACAAAGAAGGAAGAAGGGCAGTGATTCGCTTTTTGTTTGAGGAAAAGTCTAATACCTGCGCTGGATATTATTTATACCTACCATTACAATACCCTAAATGACTGCGCCCCGAATTGGTTAATGTCGATGTACTACCTGATGTTTCTTCATCCCATAAAGAAGTTCTTCCCTGTTTGAAGCCCTCTGTCCATTTGTAGATCTTGCTTCGCGATAAACAGCTGTCACCATACCACGATTGCATGTGACGAATAATTTCCCAAGGTTTCACACCTTCTTCAAACAAAAAGCGAAACACTGTCCTCCTTTCTTCATTGGTGCAGACTGAGAATGGAGATGCCTTGTTGAACAGTCTGTCATACAACATGGATATCCCAACACCTCAACGACAACGTGGAAAGACGAGTGACACGTTATTTAGAGGGGTTGCCGACTACCCCTCACTCAGTCCTGGATACTATCTCTGTTACTAAACCATGGAAAAAGAAATTGTTGAAGTCCTTTTAGTTTTTGACTTTCCCTGATACAAATGCAAGCAGCTAATTTATATGATCTGAAATTTCTTTATTTATAAATAGTACTAATTCCCAGAGAATATAATAATTAGTTTGATTTGACTACTGTTGTTCCTTCAGACTGCCTGGCGTCTTACAACGGGAATATTTTGAAGTAATTCTAGCAACACCAAAACTTTCGTTTGCAAATTAACTGTAAGTACGTGAATTTTGAGTTCGGATTTTTCTGTGAGTTGATGTGGAAGAAAATAAACAAATTTCAAAACAGATTGCTTTGTTAGAGTTATTATTAATTGGCAATATTGAAAATACCACAATTTTAATAACTAATAAAATATTTTGATGTATCAAAATCTCCAATTTGTCTCTGATATTAATTTAAGATAGATGATATAATGATGTAAAACTAGTTTAGAAAGAGAGTTTCATCTCTATCTATCTATCTAAATCTACCGATATCTATCTATCTATATCTATTTTTCTATATCTATCTATCTATATCTATTTATCTATATCTATCTATCTATATCTATTTATCTATATCTATCTATCTATATCTACCTATCTATCTATCTATCTACCTATCTCTGCAATCCTGGTTCGTAAGGCCAGGAGTTTGCTATAGTACTACTGTGGCTAATATACTTTTTTACTATCATGCTAGTTATCTTAGGTTTATAACTGTTTTGCGTATATTTTTGAATTGTACATATATATGTTAAATTTTTTAATTGAATTTTTTACACGAATTAATAGAGAGAGAGAGAGACAGAACGACAAAATATTCTTCACTTTTATTTTTAGTCACTTTGGTATATGAAGAAAGCATACTCAAAATTAATAAAAATTGACATATACCTTCCACGTAAGGCAAAAAAAAAGAAGCTTGACACATTTATAATTTATCTAAAATAAATTGCCATTGTTATAATTAATATATTTAAAATAGATTCCCATGGAAAGTCTAATCAAAAGCATAATTTGCTGATTCCGAACTGGGTACAGTGTCCAGTCTGGGAAGTTACTACCAGAATAATTATGGATCATACATCTTACGTACCTGTCAATTTGTCTAGCAATTATCGTGTGGAGATACAACAAATCAATAAACGGATACTAGAAATAATTACACACCAGTAGTAACTCATTCAAAGTGTGTCACTTCCAAGTGACCAGACTAATATTAATTCGTGTTTGGAAGCAATATTTCTTTTCCAAGCCCTGATTTGCGACAAAACATGATTAATGGCCACCATGAGACAATGCGATTTTTTTCTATTGTTTCGGCAAACATGTCTGCAAAATAGATCGCAATTATTTACTTTAACGTTAGCTATGAAACTTTAAAAAAAAAACGATGAAACGTTTCATCGATGTATGCTTTAGGAGCATATATCAAGAAGCTAGGCATACTTTAAATGAAATATTATTTAACGTTTTGATTTTTAAATACTTTGCGGAGTGAAATGTAACCAAATTAATTTTATAAATGTTTCTCTCTAGTCTCATCAATATTCGATATTTAGATTATAAAATTGTTTAAGAAGAAACTTTTTTTAAATTTCCAATGGCGGATTACAAGACAACTGCAAACAAAATGAGAAACAGAGAATATAGACAAAAAATAAAAATAAATAAAAATAAATAAAAAATAAAAGAAACACAAGCCCACAGTATAGTCTATAAATCACACATTTTATGTCTGGCCTTCCAATATCTGCTCCACATGGCCCAACAGCTGAGTGCAAGGCAGCATGCCTAATGAATGGCGTCCATTTCTTCATTGGAGTCGCACAGTTGACAAAAGGAGCTCCGGACAATGCCTATCATGTTTAGGTGCTTGGATAGACAGCCATGGCCAGTTGCGATTCGAAAATCGGCCACAGCACTATCTCGCTGCCATTTTGGAATTTGAAGGTGTATGTTAAACCACACTTTTTGATTATTCTGTTGGTTGAATTTGGACCAGAAGCGTGTGTGTTCTCTGTATACTTCCTTCTGATTTTTTTGGCACTATAGGAAGGAACTGTATAGTTATAGAGGTTTGAAAGATTTTTGTCCTCTTCTTTGCTAAGGATTCGACATTTTTATTCCCATCAATGCCACAGTGCAATGGAATCCATTGTATGACAATGTCTATATGGCATTAAAGTAATTCACCAATTAACAGTTGATATTTTAGAATATCCACTGATATAGGTGCCTCGATGGAAGATATTGCTTCGACAGCCGCCCTTGAATTCCCATAAAATAACTACCTTTGTACACTATCTGTGTGGCAAAGAAGTTGAGATAGAGCAATTCGCATAGCTGCAATTTCGGCATCAAAAGCCGTGCTGTGGATTCCTATTGGTGTATAGAAGAAAAATAGGTTGCATCAAACTCCAACACCTGCATTACTTTTATTTATCAACTTGAAACTGTCCGTGAAAACTTATAGCCATTCATCCTCAGGGTATAAGGTATACAAAGCCTACAAAGAAAGAATCCTTAGGATTTGGCTATCTGTTTCGTTTTATTTTTTGGTCCTCATGGAGCAGCTCTGTTGAAAGCGCAAAGTCATACCTTTCATGTGGGCAGGGAGATTTTATTAGATCTGGTTCGAAATGAAAATTATGAATCTCTTTAAGAGCCATGACTTTCTGAAGGAAGACTCTCTGTGACAAGACAAGTTGCAAGGAAAATTCTTACAGAAGTTAAAGAGTCTTTAAATGGTGTTAATAAAATTATTAAAGATATGTGTCATGAGAGTGATATAAGTTAAGTTACATATTTGGACGTTTGAAAAAAGAAACTGAAGTAATGTATTTGTGTGCAAGTAAATAAATTAATTATTTAAAAATTGAGGAGTTATTGATAAAAATTTAATTTCTATCAAACTAGAGTTATAAATATATAAGAAAGAAATACAGGTATTTCCTTTTCTTAGGTTTGATAATTTTTAGCTAAGCTGCAGCAATACATTTTAGTTGCTATGTTGGAATAGAAAATAAAAATACGACCATGTTCAGACTGATATAACAGTTTATATATTTATTGTATAGAGAAATTTTCTAAATTTCTTATCAGAATTTCCTTTCAGAAAGGTTTTTTTAAAAAAAGAAACAAATGAACGGATCTTGATTCTTAATTACCTTTCAATATATCGCTATATTTAATATATCACCAAATTATAAGCATTGAAAAATAAATGACTACCAATTAACCAGACGAAAAACCCTTTTCATTAAGTTTCTTTATCTTTCATGATAGATTCTTATTTAAAGCAAACTCTTCGTATGTTAGAAGCTTTTTCAAAAATGAAAACAATGATTAAATCAAATTGAATGAAATTCACACATATTTTGTTATAAATAAGTAAATCTAGAGCACAGAGTTCTAAAAAAATTACAAAGTATCTTCATAATTGAGTAGAACGTTTAAGGAAAGACTAGATACATTCACAATAAATTTCATGTCATCTTTTTCCAAATGAGCATTCCAAATAACCAACAATAAATTTAAATCAAGTCGGTCAACAAAATGACTACAGAATTTACAAAATTAACTTTTCTTAAAATTAGAAAATATTATGAACTCAATATGAAGCCACCATATACTCAAATATTTTAATGAACATGAAATGAGCAGTTCAAAAGGAAATTTATTGAATTTACAACCTTGGGAATATGCAAATTTTTTCTATGACGCGAGAAATTGTTCTTCATAGATTAAAAGCTAAAAATGACCTACATTATATCTTAAGCAAATGATTGTAAAACATTGACATGCTTTTTATATACATCTCTCTCTCTCTCTCTCTCATTACTTTGTCTCAAAAACATGAAATAGCCACATTGGTATCCTGGAAAGCTATTAGTGGCTTAGAGACTGACCAATGGTAATCCAACAAAGATCATCCGAATGTCTTGAAGTGTAATTTTCAAAGTGAGAAATTTGTATTTGGAAACTGAAATTTTTAAATTAAGGTCGGTGCAAAATCATAAGCTCATAATGAAAGAAAGTAGGAAACTAACAAATTTGGACAGAAGATATCTCAAGATATGAATGCCATTTCCTTGTAATATCGCATTCAGAAAGTTATTTCTGCCTAAAGAATGACTCGAACTGCTCGCAACCATTTCTGTCATCCTGTTAACAGTATGATCATATATTCATGGTTAGTGTTTCATAATTGGGGGTTGCTGTGTTTCCAATACACGAAAAGAGTTTCATGAGCATGCTATCGAGGCTCTTTTTACAAGCTTTTATTTAACTTGTAATGTATGTATGTAATTGTTCGGTTGGAATCTTGCAACTCAATTTTGAAGCTGATATCTTCAACCGATTGAGCTGAAATTTTGTATATACGGTTAGTTCGGATGGCAATGCATGTTTTGACCATTTATATTCCGATATTACAGTTAGTTAAAAATATTAATTAAAAACCTTAAAACGTGTAATTGTTTTACCCCTGTAGGCTGTTTATTCCGCTGTGCTCGGCGACGCAAAATGAAGGACCAAGAGAGGATTTTTTTTTGGAGTTTTGACGTTCTTAAATTAGCGATCTAATTTTTTTTTTTATAAACCTCAGACCAAAAATAATTACAGAATCGGAAAGATAATGTACTTCGCCACAATACGGTACAATTTTTTTCACAAAATAATAATATTTTTTATTTTTTACGATTCTTTTTAAATGAGTCAAACTTGATGTGTTTTTATGAAAATGATGTCTAAACTGTTGCGCATGATTTTTTTTTCATTTAAATGAATCGACATTCCGTACTAACACAGCTCTTGCTTTGTTTTTTTAGAATCAGTCATTTAAAAAATAAAATACCGAAATTTTTTCTTACGATTTTTTAAAAAAATACTCAAAATTTTAACTAAGCATTTAATAACTTCGTCATTTATGAAGATAATCTCACGAAACTTTTTTTTCGAGGGTAGAACAATATTATCCAAGATCTGTCAGAAGATTGAAAAAATTGCCTAAAAATTAGGGATTAAAAAAATGTGTTTTTTTTTTGTCTAATGCGCCTTTTTGCAAGAATTCATTTAGCAACTGTTCGAAATTAACTGGCAAATGATCTTGCAACAATGATGCGTTGAATAAGATGAACCGATTGAGAAACCTGTCCGATGATAGCTTAAAAGTAAAAAAAAAAACTTTTTTAAAAACAATCTTTTATTTAAAAGCTCTAAAAAGAATGAAATAAACTTTTCCTTTAAAACTTTTTTTCTAACATCTTATAACAGGATTACACAATAAATATGATATAAAAGCTTGTCGCGAGATTTACCTGTGTGGATAAACAAGTAAATTAAAAACCTGATCAGATTGATTTTAATTTTTAAAATTTTCAAACTAAGTAAATACAAGTACTTAAATATTGCGACAGGCTTTTATATCATATAAATTGTGTGTAATGTCATTATAAATTGTTAGAAAAAATAGTTTTAAAGGAAAAGTTTATTTTAATCTTTTTAGCGCGTTTAAGTAAAAGCTCGTTTTTTAAAAAGTTTTTTAAACTTTTATTAGTATATAAATATATATAGTAAAATACAGTTAACGCGAAAACTCTTAACACGAAATAATACAATGGTTTTGACAAACTACTATGCATTTTCATACATTTTTTTCTCTTAACATAAAACGAAAATCGCTCCATACGAAAAACTTTTCTTTCTGAGAATGAATAAAATACAAAAAACACCAGCCACAAAGGTTCATCATGGAAATAATTCGTTGCAGTGAAGGATGATAATGTGTGTACAGACCCAATTATGGCAGAAAAATACATTTTGGAGTTCGTTCAAAGCTTAAAAAATATCGTTAATGCAAATTTCGACGATGAAAATGAAATGCATAATCCAGCTCCTGATCCCACGTCACCCGAAAGGAGGAACACCATGAAAAGTATACGCATTTATTTCGGGGTACATTTCAATGGTGAAATGAATAACAAAATGCTCGACATCGAACAATTTGTTGTTAAACAAAAGGCAATGCAAAAAACAAAAGGCAATGCAAAAAAAAAAAAAAAAGTCAGACTATTTTTTAAAAACTCAATAATTCTTTTGGTTTTCAAAACCTTTAAAATTTTGTTTTAAATTTCATTGTGAATGTTTTTGTTTCATTAGTTTTTATTAAATATGTACATATATACAAATATATGAAAAATAAAATGTACTCTAATACACTTAATTTTATTGAATACATGATTTTTTGGCAATATTCTTTAACACGAAAAAATATTTCATTCCCCTCAGTTTCGCGTTAACCGATTTTCACTGTATAAGGCCCAACCCGCACGATCGTACGTGTTAGACGTCTTGTACGTTTTGCTTTGTTAGAAAATCCCGAATCCAATGGTTGAGTGTGTTTGCAGAAAGGTGTAAATTATCACTTTTTATCAACAGACCGTGGTTGTAGTCCATGTTTTACTTTCAGCTGGCAAATCTACTTTTGTTTTCAAACGAAAACACGTCTTCTTTTTATCGATCTTAAAGAAGTACTTATAATTGATTACATACGAATTTTTGTACTAACGTTTAAATAATTGTAAAATAGAAAACATATTAATTATACTCTATTAATGTTTCTTGTAGGACTCGGGTTTTCGTTACCCACACGATCGTGCGAGTTGGGCGTTACTTGAGTCGCTGCAACTATAAAGGTAAGTGTTGCCATATGAGCTTTCTTTTCTGTTTCTATAATGTTGAAGGAAGCCTAAATAAAAACGAAATACATTGTTATATAATTAAAACCATATTTCCTTGGAGTTGCCATGGATGAGTCTCTTATTTTTAAATCTGGCTTTTTTTGGCTATTAATTTTTTCTTTCATAAATTTGATGAGGGGTGAGGCATTTTCATTCTGTATCCATATCTCTGAGAGATATCTGCATCCATATCTCTTCCCCTAACCCGACAAAAATCTGGGTTTACCGGTGGGAGTTAGTATGGTGTAGTTCAAATATTTTTTTTTGAAATAATACAATTTTCTGATACATTTTATTAATTTTCATGGAATATTGTGCTAACTTTTAACCGAAAATTTTTTCAGACGCCTAAAAGGAGAAGCATTCTCAGACAAGAAGAAATTTTGCAATTGATGAATAAATCAGACTGAATTTAAATCAGAACATAGTGATCTCTCGGATGATGACAGTACTGTGAACACAAAACATATGAATCACGTATATTGAAAGGAGTATAAAATTCATGTGCGAGCGATGAAGAAAAACATGGAAAGATTTGAAAGGGAAAGACAATTTTTGATCATTCTTTACCATAAAAGTCTCTTGAACCCCTTTATTTAATTGTTTTAGCTGTTTCAAATTCTTGGTATCTGTGCAAATAAGATGCAGTATCAAATAAAATTCCTCCAAAAATCAAAATGGATTGCTTAAAATTTAAGTTAAGAGGTAGTTGATGCGTTAGTGGAGCATTAACAGACCTAACTACAAAAGTATTTTAACTGATGATGAAGATACAGTGTTGTGTGTGTGTAACTCCTCTCGCAAAAAAGACCGAAGTGTTATGATCCACCTGCTATACATGTCATGGCTTCTATCTTGGTCATTCCAGGATAAAAAAGCTAGGCACGTATAGCCATTTTCGACGCGTTGATGACATTTCAAGGCCTCGCAAGTGAAGATTTGAAAAGTATGAAAGCAGTTCAAAAACATGGTGTGAAAAATGCAATGTATATTTATGCATACCAAAAACAAAAACATGTTTTAAAGATTTCCACGGGAAATAAATAATAAATCAATAAAATAATTAATTTTACTTGAATAGTTTCCTTATTTGTAACAAATTTAGTTGAATTAAGTGTGATTCTTCCATCAACATAGAACCAAAAAATGTAAAATTTCACAGGTGCTGATATCACAGAAAACGCCCAACCCTCACGCTCCTGCGGGTACCGTCTACGTTCCAGAAGGGGGAGAAGGGTGTGGGAATTTTTATTACTTTTTCTTATGGTCCTGGTCATGTACACACGTTCAACTCGTGTGTGCATAATAATTAGCTACCCGCCTAACGTGAATACATCGAACGATATCTTTCCACCAATAAAAAAGCTCCATCCATGGAGGTCATGTGAGTTGTACTTCTGTTTGCTGTTTCGTATATAAACCGAGATTCTGGAAAGTACAGCCTCTTTGCTCTTTGTGTTTGTCATGTAGCAGCAGCATCTTTTGTCTTTGTTCCTTATTGTGTCCTTCATTTTATGTTTTGTGTCAAAATGAACAATAAACCAAATTTCTTTCAACAAAGGACTGTTTCGTCAATAACATTAAACATCTAAAATATAGGTAATGACATGAAATCCTTTCCATTCGCCACGCCTTTTCACTTAATCCTTACCAATGGCCACACTATTTCATATATAAATATACTTATATACATATATATAGTCAAAATTTCTCTACAAGAGAGAGATGAATAAACATGATCAAATTGAAAATAATTGAAATTGCAGGATAACCAGACAATAGAAATTAAATAGAAATATGAAAAATTAAAATAATAGAGTTAAATATAAAAATATAAAAGCATGGATGCTACAGTATTATAAACATTGCTGACTTAGGACAGCTTATATATAAAATAATTTATATAAAATTGAGGTTGAACATTTTTTGTGGCCAGCCAACCTTCCCCCTTTCTGTTAATAATACTGAGCAAAAAGCTATTGAGAATAATGGAAAGAAATTCTGAATCCATTATGAGAAAAAGGTAGCTTACCTAAAAATTGTATTCAAAAGTGCAGGCCGGTGCTAAATCTGAGTACAATAAACAAGTTTTTGCCAAATTCAGGACCCAAATGCAAATTCAAAGCATAGGAATGGCTGCAAAGTAGCACTTAGTAAAAGTATGAAAATAATAGAAATAATAAATTAATAATTGTAAACATACTACCATTATCTTAGGAACATTAAGATTATATATAATTTAAAAAATAATAAATTAAAAGAAATTTAAAAAAAAAAATAAAATAAAATAACAGAACAAGTAATTATATCTAAAATTAGAATTTGGAGGTAACTATAACTATCTAGAAGGAATAATAAATTTATAATAATGATACTACTACTACTACTACTACTACTACTACTACTAATAATAATAATATATATATATATAATAACCTTTCTTTGTATGGCAGAAACGTTATTTGAAAAGCCTTGTAAAAATCGCGAAAAAAAAACCCCTCGATTCATATGGTAAAAAGGGAAATGTTATACAGGTTATTTGGAATCTGTGTAATATGAAATAAAAAAAATTAAATAGAAATTAAAATAAAAATTTAATTTAATTCGAAAATATGGCATAAAAGGTGATGAAAAACTTACGGGAATGTTTATGAGCAGGCATGGATATATACATTAAAGTGTTTAACAACAATATACGAGTATTTGATGTTACAAGACTTATATAATTAACATTCATAAGAATTCATACATGATTCAATTTGTTACTAAATTTAGTAAAAATAATAATAGTAAATTATCCAAGAATACTTTTTCATATAATAAGAGTATTTTTTTACGTTGAGATGAATCGAATTCATTGTCCTTACTACAATATCCACTGTGCTTGAATCCAGAGAAGATTTTTGTCCGGTAATGAACGTTTTGACAAGATGAACTGCTTTTAGAACTATGTTATGGGATGAACTTCCTTATTAGCAATATTTCTTTAATTATATTGCCTCTTTTATTTTTACAAACCTTTGCATGATTCTTGGTTGCGAGTCAAACAAATTTCTAGTACTTGTTGGAGTTTCACCGGTTGCGTTTTGCGCTGAGATCACTGTTTGCAAAATTATTTTTCCTGGCGTATACCAAGTTTAAACCTCCAGAAAATTATAGCGGTTAATTGATGAATTTAACTCTCATCCTTTCGTGGAAAGTCAGTGACCTTAAATCGCATTAGAGTAAGCTAACACAGTAAAAAGGAGAAATTCAGCTATATCTTAGACCTCGTTATTTCGCAATCGTACAATCGTATAAAAAGAGTTGGGTGTACTCGCATGTATATAAACATTTAGATAGCGTGTTATTTCATGTTACCCTTAAGTTGTATCTTCAACTTTGGTCGAACTGATAAGAAAAAGTTGAAATCTCCATATACATATATTGGCACCAAACGTTGCACTGACAAAACGACGATTTTACTTCATTGCAAGTATGATGAATTGAAAGCCGAATCTTTTTCAGAGCAGAGAAATTATTAATTATTTTTTTAAAAGTTGATTATGCATTTTCTACTATTTTGTTTCATTTTAAGCATAATATTTTAACATAATTTGATAGACTAATAGCATTTTCAGAATCAAATAATTAAAAATAAGTTTTCATTGTTTTCCAAAAATGAAAGATAGATTGTTAGAATAATAAAAATTTGCAGAAAAGTTAAAATTCAAGAAAATAGATAAAATTTAGAAGAATTAACTTTTAAGGAGTAGACTTTTTTTGCTTTTGGATCATTTATTGGGTAGTCTGACACTACCTCCTGATATATAAAATTAATGATTTTTTTCATTCCATTATACAATTCATTTTCATACATTTAAGTTAGAACTTTATAATTAAGAACTGCGCAGTTTATTGTTATATAATGAATTATTATTTTATATAAACATTGAGATTAAGCACGCAATTCATTCACATATAATTACTATATAGTTTATTAATGCGTTATAATCATACAATTTATTGAGTTATATCAGTAGTGCACACAAGAATTTTTCAAGGGGGAGAGGGGGTCCAGGGTCGAAAGTCCACTATTTTCATATCATGCTCCAATATGCCACCCAACATATTCTGTTGATTTCGTCAATTTTCGGTAACAAAAAACAGTAAAAAATTAATAACTGAATTAATAATTAGCATTAATTAATAAAATTAATTTTTAATAACATATACTTAATTAAATTTTATGTACTATATACATAAGATTATAGTCAATCGAAAAAAAATCAAAGGCTTTGGGGGTGGGGTCCGGACTCCAGGACTCCCCCCCCTTGTGTGTGCTACTGAGTTATATTATTTATTACTATCCATTGCGTAGGTAGATATATCTTAGAATTATATAATTATTAACCTCTGATTAAGTATTAGATTATTTACTGTTATATTCAGGGACGTCTTAAGACTTCTTGAGGCCCTGGCCCTTACGCAAAAGTAGGCCCTAGGCCCATACATAAACGAAGGCCTCATCTTCGACCCTTAAAAGTAGACAGTACATAGCATACGTTGTCATACTCGCACAAACAATAACACGAAATAAATAAATGTGCATGACTCACAATCGCACAAACCAGCTCGACCGACTGCCACCTTTTGACTGAAGGAGTATTGATGGTATACGGTGGTAAGCCTAGGCCTATACATGGACGATAGTCGTCAGTTGATATATCATCCAAAATTCCTTGTTTTTCGGAATTCGAATTATGATCTTGTTACGACTGAGTCGAGAACGAGACGAGGCCCTCTATTGTAACGAGGCCCTGGGCCGGGCCAGATTACCCATGCCTTAAGACGTTCCTGTTATATTATTATTTAATTCCATTGCTTTAATAAAAAATACGAAAGAAAACTATAGTAAAACAATTTTTCATTTTAATAAAAGGGCACATTGAACAACTTGATAAATTCCTAAGAATAAACTGATTGCCAATCAGCTTTTTTTACCAACCACAGAGAACTACAGCACGAAATTCAAATTAGTCATCAGGGGGAGTTGTGAAAAAGTGAAAAAATATATATTTTGAAAAGAGGCTCAAGAACTGAGGGTAGAAAAAAAAATCAAGGGACATAAAAAGAGAAATCCACTAAAATTCTTGGGGAATCGAGACTAAAACAAATCCTTATTGTGTGTTGAAGGGGCGTCGCTCCGTATTGATCCTTCCTTTTCCTAATCAGTTCCCTTTCGCAATATGCACGACACAAGCCCAGAGGAAAAATTTTCCCGACGTAAAATTAACGGAAAGTCACGTCTCCCTGTTTCCTCCACACGGCGCATGCGCGCGTTCAACCCTTTCCTTTTATTTTCCAGTTAGGGCCAAAAATATTTTTTTTTCTTACTTCCATCGCCAGGATTTTTCGCCAAGGCATGGTGGGACCCGAAACTCTGGCAGATTAATGTCCAATCAGAAAGATAGATGGTAGAGGATAAAGGAACCAGTGCACCAAGAATCTGTCTCGGTGACGAAAAGATGCCTTCAGAAGGAGGAGAGAGAGAAATCCTGGGGATCTTGTTCCAAAAGGGGGGTGGGGAAAAGGAACCATTAGTGGGGGCTCATTCGGCATAAGAACATGGGGGATCGCCCAAGCAGAACGAAGCCAGAGGGGTCTTTTCGGCTAAAAGGCCAGCAGCAATTGACATATGCAGATGACGCTGCGTGGCGCCATCGCGCTTTTTTTGCGGTCGGAATGCAATCAAGGGGCCATCATCGAACCTTGCCCCCCACCCCCACAAGAGATCAGGGTGTTAGGTGGAGTAATGGGATGAGTTACCGGGGGAATATTTAAATTTTTGCTGCGCTTTTCTTTTCTGATGTGAAAAGGTGGGGGGATTATTTACATTCCGCGGTCAGAGATATGCCGGAGTTTTCGATAATAAATTGAGATTTATTTTTAAAATAAAATTTAGTTTTGTGTGGATATGCAACGTGTGTTTGTATATTGTTTTAATTTACTCTATTCAATCTCTACATAAAAGACTGATTTCTGTTGAACGTTAGAAATTATAAAGGTCTAGAATATTTTGTATATTTAAGAATTGCCGCACGGAATTCTATTAAGATGTAGCGAAATTAAATTAAAAATTATCAGGCATTTCGTTAGCTTCATTAAAACTTGTTTTTTTATTTTAAAAAAAAATCATATTTTGTTGCATTTTTTGTGTATATATAAATGTACTCGTTATTTCATGATCATATCAAAGGAAATGTGTGACACTTATAAACTAATTGAAAAAATCAAGTCAATATTAATAATCTAATATAATTTTTAAAAATTTTAAATTAATTTAAAATTTAATTATATTTTTTAAAAATATGTTTTTGAATTTAAATGTGGGTATAGTTGTGATTTGTTTGGATCTTTTCTCTCAATATATATAGCAGATTTGATTAAAATTTCAACTACCAGTCGTTTTTAGTGTCGATTTTTATGGGGAGTATATTGTTTTTTCATTAACAAGTAAACTTTTAATACAGTTTATTAAGGGTAATTACTTATTGTGTCTGCTGTTTGGTTTATGTATATAATTTTGAAACTTACTTTTATAAATATTTTTGTAAGGAAGATCGAAAATTTTTATTCACAATTTCAAAACCAATTTATACAGAAAAGATGTTGTCTGGTATATAGATTAAGTGAAAAATAAAACAATTTTTTTCAATGTTAAGTACTGTCATAAGAGGAATGAAGTTTAGGTATTTGAGCTTTTTCATGGTACAAAATCAAAGTAAATTTTGTTCACACTTTCCAGGCTTGTTTTATTTCCATATAATGGATAAAATATGTCAATTTTTTATACATATTTTCTTTTTAAAATAATAGCATCATTCACATACAAAATTTCCTAAAAATTAATGTAAAAAAATATATTTAAATAAACGATTAATTTACCTATAAAGTTGACTGTCTGTATGACAGAAATCATTAGATTTTGAGTCCATTCACACTAACTATAATATAAAGCTTAGAATACGCAGCTTTTACCTTGAATTACAACTTTTATTAGCATCTTTTACGAGGGATGATTAGAAAAAAATGTTACAAGCCGCAACATATGAAAACTTCATATTGTGGAAAAATAGTCTTTCCTCAGATTGGTGACAAATGGTGCTACTTGTTATACAGCTGGTTTGTGGGTAGGTAGTGAAAGTTCTCAGACGATTCAAGACGATTGAAATGGCAAGACTCTTCTGAAATTGGTCTCGTTTGGAAGTTCGAGCCGTGATTCGATTTTTATGGGAAAATAATGTGTCCATATCTGACACAATCACAGTTAAATCGTGGAAGTGTATGGTGAAGAAGCAATGAACAGACAATATGTAGCGAAATGGTGTCTCTCTTTTTAATCAATCAGACAGGATGACAAAAACCGCAATAGGGCAGGGAGCGGCCGGCCAAGTTCTTCAACGACAGAAAGCAACACGTCACGAAATGAAGAAATGATTCAAAATGATCGACGAGTAACTTTGAGAGAAATCTCGTCAGAGCTGGTACTGAGCTATGATAGCGTGCAGTATATCATTTCTGATGTGCTGCGATAATCCAAGACAGTGCTGGGAAAACATCCACCGAGACCTGGCTCAATGAACAGGGACCTGATTTCAATCAAGACGGGTTAAATAAGTTTGTTCTGCGTTCTGATAAGTGTCTAAATAGACTTGGTGATTATGTCGAAATTTGATAGGCCTATTAATTCCCTTTTGTATTTTCTGTCTACTTTAATGAATATTTCTTAATTCGGCTTGTAACTTTTTTTACTCATCACCCCACGTACATTTACATAAATGATTATGAAACTATAAATCCAAATTTGATCATGTATGATAAATTCGAAAACACTGTACAACAAATAACCCAACATTGAAATCTGGACAATAGAATCTTGCCTCTTTTCTCACCTTCTTCCCCTTGTACCTACTGTATCTCTTTGAGCAGTAAATTATACACTCTAGTTTTGGGTTAGTTTTCTTTGTTGGAAGAATATAGCGAACAAAGGCCTTTTAGACAAGCGTGAAGGAGGGTGCTCAGCAGAAGGACATCCTCTTTTTGCAGAAAATTCCATCGAGTAGTATTTTTTAATTATTCGAAACCATAAAAAGCCCATGTGAAATAATTCGGGAAAGTCCGATTGCACAGTGTAAATTTTCAAAGTGCCGGAGCTACTCTTGGATTAAGCCTGAATGGTACGTTTCGCCTAACCGTGTTCAGCTTAGGAAAAGCCAGGAAGGGTTTAACGACTAGGTTGGTTAGACCAATTTTTCAAAAATTGATTTTCAGAATAAATTTATTGTTTTAAAGAAGATAAATAGGCTTAAAAAGTCATAATTGTTAAATAAATAACATGTATCACCCTTTGTTTTTGAAAAAATATTACTTTTTATGAAATTTAAGCAAAATTTTTAAAGTTAAGAAAAACGCCATAAATAAAAATAAATTTCACATAATGCAATTTTAGTTTCATTGATATACTGCTTGATCCCTCTGAAGTGTCACAAACCGCAGAATAAAAAATATTTTAAGAAATAAATATTTTATTAGCATTTACATTTCATGTTAATGATTTTTCATGAAAATTACTGCATGTTCTAAGCTAAAAATGGCTGTAAAATGTGATTAAATGTAGGTGTCTTAAAACCTGCGGTTTGTTACACTTTGAAGGGCCCATAACATATATGTTATAAATTTCATTGAAATTTATTGGATTGTTTTGGAGATATCACGTTTTTCGTGCACAAATTATCGTAAAAATTTCATTCTTCAAAAAATGCCTTAAAAATATTTTTATAAGTTAGATAAAGTAAATGCTATAAAAACAACTTAAAAAAACTCTCTAGTTTTACGTATTAGTCCTTCTCTCTCAATAATTATATTTCTTTTTTCCCTATGGCTCAAACAACACCAAACATCAAACACCTAAAAAGCACTTTTTCAACCTAGTCGGATACCTTAAAGAGAAACAGCCATAGTACTTTTTAAATATTTATTGCGACGCGAGAACACCTACTGAACAGCTACAAAAAATACAATATAGGTACATTTAACATCTTCATTAGTGTTATTGAATTTTAGAAAAATTTACAATGTCGAATTAAAATGCACGATAAAGCGGAAGATGGGAAAAAGCTTGGATCGGGCTGATTCAACGGGACAGGGAGAGAGAAGTAAGGTTATGAAATGTTGCGCTCATTTATCAATAATCACCTCTTTTATTATTTATATTGTAAAAATATAATTTTATTGTAATTCTAAAAATCATCTAACAAAAATTAAGACTTTTTCAGTTATTCAATAATTCAACGCCTTGGAGATATTAAACTTTGAAATTATTACTTTTAATAATTTTTCTCCCCCCCTAATCTACTACCATTAAACATCTTCTCCTCATAGGTACATTCCGATTAATAATAATTTTTTTTAAATATACCCTAATACTTTAGCTAACTGATAAGGATTTTTATATTTCTTCATTTTTTTCTTTTGTCTTCATTGCAGTAGGTTGTGATGGTTTTTGAATGTAAAAAAAAAACATTTTCGAAATTTTTTTTAAAAAAAAAGTAAACTAAACTTGTACGTACTATTATGTTTTTCTATTATTTTGTATTTTAATAATGAAATGTATCCATTAAAAGAATTATTTGAATCTTGAAATTGAATTCCTTACCTAAGTATATATATATATATATATATATATATATATATATTCTATTTCCAATCAAACATATTATCACGATATAGGATATTCCTCCATTTTAATATATTTCTAAGAAGCAAGCAATTTCCTGACTGAGCTTTGACGAAATAACTTGAAAGCTTCACTTAAAATATTTTAGACTATATTAAAGCCGAAAAGAAAATCATGTAAAATGAAACCCATTCGAGAGTATTTTATTTTTTGATTAAAAATACGGATCACTTTGATGTTTTGATTAAAAGTTCTGTAAATTCTTAAATATTGTAAGTGAATCGTTTCCTGAGTGGAAGCTATAATGTTACTTTGAAATTCGTAGTATGCCAATTAAGCTACTGATCGACTCTTAAGTGATCAATATTTTTAATGAATAATAGTAAACATAATGGTTAAATTTCTAAGAACAGCAATTTCAATTATCTCAAGTGTGTTGAGTTTTATAAATTATTATGAAGTATTTATGGTTTATTTTACGAAACGTAGAAATTTTTTAAAAGAAGTTGTCGTAAATGGAATTTTATCACCGAATTATATTTTTTCAACAGTGCTTTAACGTTTCTTAAGTAATGAATTTGTGGTGGTCACCACCAAAGGATCTATTTACTGTTAGGGAGTTAGTGACTTCTCAACGGTCATGTAGTTTCACGTGAGAAAGTATCCGAGACCGGACACTCTGACGCTTATGTTCAAAGTCAAGTCAACCTTTGCTGACAGAAAGGTGACCAACGCAGTTTCAATGCCAATCTCCGGCTTCAAAGTCCATCGCGTGAGGGGTAACTAGGACCAATAGCCGGATACTAATACCGGCTACGTCCAAACAGAAGCGATTCTGCATTACGTGAGATTTGGAATGGCTTGACGTATTCGATTTATAAAGAGATTCTCGATTCGCTAAGAAGCTTCACAGACGCTAGAGAGTCACTTCTACAGGATTCAACACTCTACGACCCCTCGGCACACTCCAATATACTCTCTATACAACAGACTTCCAGATTTGCTTGAACTCTCTCACACTTACTGTAAACTATCAAAAGTCACACCTACGAGCATTCCAATGTCGTCCTTTCACAAGAGTGATCCGACCTTAACAGCGACCTTATATAATATCGGTCTCAACAACAACCTCAACAACGCAGCACCTTAGCAGTGCCGTAGCAAACTGATCGAGGCAAAAAATTTGTAAAAGGAATAGAATATTTTCTGTTGATTAATTGTTGCAGTTATATCATTGTCTACATTTTGGGACTGGATAGCACCCTGTGGTAATTTCTGGTTACCCCTTACATCCGATCCCTCCTGTCTATCTGTAAACCCGGCTAGATGTGTAGGAGGAACTAAATAATCCATAGACATTATTCCAATCTAATTTTGTTTATTAATTCTTATTAATGATTATGAAACAGACACAACACAATTCTAATTAAGGTATATAAACAATGGTAGAGTGCAGAGGTGAGATGCTCTAATGCGGGGTTGATATTACAGACCCTCAACTGAATCTAAGACAGCTTAAATACGCTCATTTACAACTACGTCGCACACTAATAATCAGCTTTTACTTAATCAGGTGTACGATACCTGAATCCTTAATGCTTAGGATCCTTCACGGGAAACTTCAGGCACTTTCTCTGGCTTGATCAAATGACGATGGCTCCACGCTCTGTAATCTTTAATTCCCCTGCTTTTCAATCTTCCCCAACCACTTCTACTTCCACACATCAAACGTATCAACTTCAGCTTGTCAAGAACTACGTGTCAACAGATCACTTGCTCCCTTCCTTTCCTTCGCTTTACTTCATTTAACTTAACTTGACCTCTTACTTCACTCTCCTTCGACTCGCGAAAACCGAATTTATATAATATTCCTCATTTACATAAATCACGTTTGGTTTCTCGATGAAAGTTGGCTGAAATAAATATTTTGAATTAAAGGGCAAAGAAGATAGTATAGATCCGTCACAACCCCATCCTTTATAGATAATTATTAAATTTTTTTTTTTATTTATGAAGCTTTTTATTCTGAAGATAAAAGTATAAAATATTTCATTAAAATCGTTTTTTTTTGTATATTTCAGATTATAAATAACATATTACTAAAAAAAAAAATAGGAAAATACATTTAACGTGAAAACGTTTAAGACGATATATAGGTTAACACGAAATAATACTACTGTCTCAACAAATTACTACGTATTTTCATGTATTTTTTCCCATCTTCACACGAAACAAAAATCATTGAACAGGAAAAGATTTCCCTTCTAGAAATGAACAAAATACGGAAAACTCTAGTCGAATTAGACTGTCCTACTGCATCATCAGTAGGTTTTGTTGGAAAAGATGAAGATGATGTGAGTACAGCCCAATTATGGCAGGAAAAGATATTTTGGAGTTTGTTCAAAGCTGAAAAAAATATAATTGATGCAAATTCCGACAACGAAAATGAAATGAATTATGTTACTTCTATTCCGAAATGAGGAACATCATGAAAAGTATGTTCAGTTATTTAGACGTACATTCGAATGGTGGATTGATTAACAAAATACACCGCTACGAACAATTTGTTGACAATTATCTGATTATGATTTTAAAGAAAACGCAAAGAAAAATATTAGATTATTTTCCAAAAATTCAAGCAATGTTTTTTCCCCCAAAAAATTTGAAAATTTTGTATTAAATTTCATTTTGGTCTTGTAAATGTTTTTGGTTCATTGATTTTTATTAAATACATGCAGATATCTTTGTAAATAAAATATGCTCTAATAAACTTATTTTTGTTGAAATATGTGTTATATATATATATATATATACTATACATTGCTTAACACGAAAAAATAATTTATTCCCTTCAATTTCGTGTTAAATGATTTTCACTATAGTTTTGAATCTAAAATTTCGTAATCAATTTGCAGTTTTCCGTTGCTATCATTGGTATTAATGTAGTTTAATTTTTTAAAAATTAGTTCTAATAAAATTATATATTTTTAAATACATAAATAATTTTTGCTGCAGCACAATGAAGAAGTGATAAGAAATTAGGCAAACAAAAAGAGACAGAATGAGCAATAAGAGAGGAAATGATGATAGTCGTAATACAGAGAGAAAACAACATCAACTTAGTAAATTTTAAAGTTATCGTGGATAACAATTCATGAAGTGAACGTCTGGGTACTGTCTCAATGAGTACGGATGGAACCCCAATTGTCTTCGTTTTCCTGAAAAAACATTTGCCATAGTTAGTTTTTTGAACTTGGCTGAGGCAGGGCATGCTAATAGCGTTGTTACAGGTTAAAAAGTGTTCGAATGGTGAGAGACCAGGAAGAATTTTGATAAAGGAATCACTTGTATGTCTTGGGGAGCGTATTGGCAGATGGGTGTAGTGTGCAGTCGGGTGTTATCTTTCTGGTAAAGACATTTGTCACCTCCAGAAAGAAGAGGAATATCACCGGTTACAGCTTATCATCCACTTATCATTGGATCTTTATAGTGTCATGGGTATTCCTTGTACATTTAGCGATGTGATTGCCATCTGCCCGTCGTAATTAACAAAGAATACGAATAAAAGTCCTTAACGATTGACCCAAATAGGGGGATTCCTTTCTTCTCAGCCGTGTAAGGCGAGCACTTCGGACCCGAAGCTGGCCAAAAATAACACTTCTCCTACAAGCAATATTCAAGGTTACCATGGGTCATCCACCCCCTTCGTTACCAACTGCTTGTATCCGAAGTGGTGACCCAGGAATTGAACCCTAGATGACAGCACACCCAAACGATAGTGGTTGATTATGCATTCATTCCATAGAGAGTCTAGTAATTCAAAACGGCAATATTGCACGTGTCAACTAGACCCGTAATCTCAACAAGAGATTGCCCGCAACTTCAACTGAAAAACGTTCCAATGACACTCAAAACATACCTGAGATGTATAACAATTGCAGTAATTAGCTGGAAAAACAACCTTCTCACAGTATCGTTCAGATAGTCAAACAGAAAAAAAAACTTTTTTTTTCTCTAGGAAGAGGGTACGCAGCAGAGGGTCCTTCTGCAAATCACAAACAACAAAGGACATGAATAAAAGCCCTTAATGACTGTTCCAAACAGGGATTCTTATCGTCTCAGTCGTCTAAGGCATGCCCAGCGTAGTTGCGAACCGTTAGGTTGGTGGATCAAATGGACACCCCTGCTAAAGTCAACAGCTTATTGCCGAAAATATCATATTTCACACGTCAAATTAAGCACGAATTCCTAATTTCGATATTGAAGACGGCCGTTCAGAGGGCTTATCTACAATCCATTGACCTTTTATGTAAAAGTACATAATCTAGTTCTCATCGGTCGGATTTTGCTCTAAGAATGGGTTTAATTTTATACTGAGAAATTAAGAAACGCTATTAGTGATTCCTGTTGATTCGCCTTTAGCTGATGTGGAACTCGATAGTAGAAATGTTTTAGGAATACTGAAGGTTTCGGCTAATTTCGAAACTTGTATTCGGACTGTATTTTATGACTTGTTCAAGAGGTCCAACTCCAACGTGTGCATGATACACATAGCTTTTATAATTGCACAGATTCTTTGTCCCTACTTAATTTTTTTAAATTCTCGACAATTTGTGATATCATCAATCGTCATAAGTATTATGTAGCATGCTACAGCTACAATATTTTTTGTATCGATCACGTAAAACATGCAAAGTCTCACCGTGCGTTTTATCATTTGTTACACTACACCGTCTCAGGAGTATTTACAATGAATTTTTTTCTTAGAAACATCATGCTTTAATATCCTAGGTATTGACATATTTCATCGACCAACCCCTTATGTCATCAGTAAATCATTTAGAATCTCATTCAAATGGAAATTTTCAACCTCAGAAACAGATAGAGCCTTTGCACATATCCGATTAAAATAAAATCATCTGCGGAAAGGTAAAAATCTTCGATGCCCATACATATATTTATCTTAATGCATAGCATTCATAAAAGCATATACGTTAGATAAGTTAAGTTCAAGATTATACAAATTGAAAATTCTAAATTACTAAATAAATTTCTCAATAACCATTTATCATGTTCAGGTACATAGATGAATGTCGAAACTAGTTTAACACTTTGAATGCTTTACAGTACATGGTAATATAGCTTAGAGCCATTAAATTCCTCTTCTTGGAATGTAGTACTCGAGATGACGAATTTACTGTTATTTCCTTGATGTCTTTTTGTAAATATTACAAACCCCTCCCTGGCATTAAAACCACTTTTTGGTATTCCTGAGGCACGAAGCAGCAATAATCACTAAATACAGCCTTGGATAGTATATCCTCTTGAACACGATTATCATCTAGTACAGAAGAAAGGAAGAACTTCTTCACACAGTTAGAAAATAGTTAGAAAAGGCAAAATATAAGGTAGATTGTCATTTCTATCCAATGTTACAGTGTAAATTGAGTATATCTTGATGCTTAAAAATGATTTACAGGTTTTCTTACTGTATTTCTAAAAGCTGAGTTTTACCGATTATTTGCTTTGAAAAAATCTTGTGGGCAAGGTCTTACAGCTGTTACATTTCTCCATTAACTAAAATAGCCTAGGAACGGATAGCGAATAACAAATTTCGATACTCGGTTGACTGGTTATCTGGAAATTTTTATATCGAATCCATTGATGCCTTTTATACAAAACATGTAATGGAATTGACATTTTACTAACTAAAACAATTTATAAGTCTAAAAACACATAATAGAGTTCAATGTTATTTCTCATAAAATTATATATGAAATAAAACTAATGTCATACGAAAAAAATTATAAAGTTCTGATTTAAAGAAAGCTTAAAATTCATTTAATTTTTTGGCACAGAGTAAAATAAATAGCTTCCGAATTTGTGTTTTCTGTGTTTTTCAGTTGAAATCAGTATAATCTCGAGGGACAAAACAAATTTATTCTTCTGTTTATTATTTTCATTTCAAGTATTAAGGGCAAATAACCATTTTTTAAACACTAAAAAGGTTATTATTTTAACAAAAAATGTCATCGTTGACTGTTTTCTGAGAAAGAAGATAAGAAGTTCCTTTATAACGTATTTAAAAATAAGATAAGCAAATCCTAAGTATATTTATCTCTCGTTTTTTTGCTGCGTATTGAAACAATGCGCGTTTTTTCCTATGCAGCGTTGTTCTTCTTCTGGGAAATTTACAGATCATGTAAATGCTGGGATCGCTTACCAGCATGAGCTTGAAGAATAAGATTTGCAGATTACGATGTTGGCGAATTTATCACCCTTGGTGACAAATTTGGTGAAAAAATGGTATTGTCAAGGAAACATCGAGAGGTCTCTGGAATCAACCTTTCCGGAGGGGGGGGACTTGTAAGAGATCTTTGAGACAAATGTCAAATTAGTTCAGAAGAGACTGCAGTCGAGACCAGAATATGTCCATACACGAGACCATATATGTCCATGCATATGAGACCAGCTTGTGCATTCATTGACTGCGAAAAGAGAGAGAAATTTTATCTGTATGAGTTCTTTCTAGTGGAACTATTATAGAGATCCATTTCTGGATTGTTATAAAGCTTGACTATAACGAGTGCAATTTGCACTATTGTAAATAATCTATTATAATATTTCTTTATGTAAATACGTCGATTTGTCTTCGTATAATCACTTTACCTTTCTACATTAATAAATCTGTTATTATTTAAATAACTGGAGTCGTTGGAGGCCTTAAGCACACGCAAATTTGCAAAATATCATAGATTTTCTCACAATGCGTTTTCCCACACGCAAGATTTCAAATTGCTAACTAAACTAAACTCAGTGGCTCAACATCCCATGAGAGCCAAGACCTATTGTGCCCATCTCAGTATACGTGACTATTTGGAGCTGAAGTGCATGAGCAGATATCCGATCAGGTGGTTAGTCTGAAGCGAAACCCCCAGTGTTTAGTCCCCAAGCTTGAAACTCATTTATCGAGCCACTGAAGGGATGAAAGGCTGAGTCGACCTTGGCCAACCCGAGGATAGAACCCCTGAGCTGTGATGTGGAAGCGCGACGCGCTATTACACCTGCTTTAAAGCTGCTAAAATTATGAAATCAGGATTCAATTTTAGTAGTTTGTGTAGATATAGATCTCATGTAGAAGTATCAAACTCAAATAAAATGAACTAAAACATGCCTTTTTGTTGGGTAAACTCATTAAATTCTCAGTTTGCTTCAACTTGAAGTAAGTAGGACAAAATTAAAAAACATTGGAAAGACAAACAATTAAAAAATTCTGCAAGTTGTAATAAACTATTCGAAAAACTTAACAATTATCATAAGCTTAAAGTAATCGTATTCGAAGCCCATTTAATAGCTTTAACCTGGGAGAAGTATCGTCTTCGATGCTAACGTTAAAAGTCACGTGGGGAAACGGAGTCACCCCAATACTTTTCTTATAATTATTCTTATTGTACTTGATAAAATCGTAATTTCAGTGAATAATTCGACTGAAAGAAGTTATACTTACCTATTTTTAATGAATTTTCAATTTTTCTTTGATAATTCGAGAAAAAATCCAATCGAACTGAGCTAAAATGTTTTAAATATGCGTTGCTCGATAAAGGATACAAATCTCAGGCATTTTTCGCTAACATTACAGGAATGATATTTGCAGACAAAACTGTCATATTTTGTTCAAGTTATTGTAGTTTTTTTTGTCCTTTGATGATCGATAAATATACAAGCAAGAAAAAGTTCAACATGCTTTTTGACAGGACGCAGTGTGTCTTTTGGTACACTTTTGACTTCATATAGTGGTTTTTTTTTTGACAGAATTTCAAATTTTTCCTTTCAACTCAAATCTTTCATGTGTTCGTCACTTTTCTCAAACTTACTTTCGCTATCATGATTAATATCCCTTATTTCATCAAGTTCTTTCCTTGTTTAATCAGTTTCAACTTCATCCAACAGAGATATCGACTGCCTATTTTTTTCTTTTTTTATATTTTCTTCATTTATATTTATAAATCATAATGAATCGTACAATACAGCAATCAAAACCCCTAAGTGGTCCACAGAGGGAATATGTAGCCGGTTCATAGAAAATATTTTGGAACAAAAATGTCAGCGTGGAGAACTCAGTCACCCCAGATATGTTAAGATTGTGAAATATGCTTGCATCTCCCAAAAAAGAGGGATATATGTGAGAGTTACATTTTTGTTCACACACACTTGAAGAGTACCATATAGGAAGATACTGACAAGAGGTCATTGGCAACAAATAAACAGTTTTTCCTGAATCAAAGATTTCATGAGCCTGGAGTGACTCTGTGACCCACATGACCGTTCCCGGGTTAACGGTGCTTGTTAGTAGTTTTCATTAGAAAGAAGTGCAGTTCCAAACATGAAATTTTTTGGACTCTTTCCAAGAATGCCGGTATGCATTGAATAATTAAAATTCCAGTTCTTAGTATACTTATATAAACAATTTTGTGAAACGATTGTTGCCGTAAAAAGGATATTGGATAGAAAAGAGCAAAATCATATTTAAGAAGTGAAATAACTAAAACGAAAAACGAATTTTTTCAAATTAAATCTCACCACATTTGTATACTCATTTTAACATACGAGGATGTGCTTTTCCCATATTTGAGAATTAAAATGTAAGTTTAAACACAAAAATTAAAAACTGCGACTTTTAAACATGTGAAGAAACATATACTCTCTCTCTTAATTATATTTTCATACCCAAAGCCATTTTTGAA
Source organism: Trichonephila clavata (assembly GCA_019973975.1). Lineage (NCBI taxonomy): Eukaryota > Metazoa > Arthropoda > Arachnida > Araneae > Nephilidae > Trichonephila > Trichonephila clavata. The sequence goes on from BMAO01027321.1 coordinate 116,278, forward strand.
GTTGACCACGCTCAAAAACATGCGTAGTTTCACATTTGTTCCCCTTGAAAAAAAATACTTTTTTTTTATTGAACCGAAATAAGCTTGTAGATCTTAAATGCTGAGTGTTTTATAAAAAATAAATAAAAAAAAAAAAGTAACAATGTTTACTTTAAATTTTTAATTACTATTTGATATTATGGTGTTGTTTATTTTCTGGCGATTTAAACAAAAATATTGGATATATTTTCTGATTAAACTGTCTGTGAGTTCTGTCTTCTGTGAGAACTTTCTTCGTGCATCAGAGTGTAATGCATCTAATTAAACTAAAGTATTTTGAACATTAATCTGTTCAATCAATACGGTCGACTTTAAGGAAATTGTACATTTCAATGATGATTTTTAGGGTAATTATAACTGCCATTTGATTATAGAACCTCAACTACTCAAATAATTTTTCAAAATAATTTTCATTCAATTCAGAGATGGTTCCTAATTTGTTCGAAAGTTTTTTTTGGTTAATTTATTTGGAATGTATACTTTAAATTGACCTTTACATAATATTTCATTGCATTTTTAGATTGGTAGTGTAAGTTTAAAATTAAGAAAAACATAGTGCAATTTTAGGAATTTGTAACATTTAAATAAATTTTTGGCACACCTTTGAACAAATTATTAGAGTTTTTTTATACATATTAAAATTAAGTGTCTAACCAAAATTCAAGTCCTTATAAATGTCACAAAATGCAAATCAGTTTTATGTAAACGGAGATAATGCAGGAAATAGCAAATGTAATTCTTTAAAGTGCAATAAAATGATGATAACAGTTATATGTTTAAGATCATCTATCTGTGTGTATCAGCCTTTTTATTTTACATAATGATTGCTCATCAAATTTTAACCATAGTTTTCAAATCTAAATTATGGTAATTGATACGGTTTTTCCAAATTAGGGACTCTTAAACATTTAAGAGGGGTGGAAGGGAAGGTGATCCCATTTTTTGTATAAAAATTTTGTGCGACTCCCTGAGCATTGCGTTAAGCTTACACACGCTTGGGTACTTCTATATGTATTTTATTTTAGTATATTATTGTTTTGCAGTAATTAACATCCGCAATAAATTTTTACTTTAAATATACAGTAGAACCTGATATTGTGCGATTTTTTTATGCGATTTGTTTTGTGTGCTTTTTTTTGTGCGATTTTTTCTGTTCAATCTTTTTTTATGCGGTAAATGAATTTCAACGACTTTGGCGCCACTGTAATGTTTTCTATCAATGTACTTGTGGCCTAACGGAGAATGTTACGATCTCCCCCCCCCCTACAATTTCAAGTTTTGCCTTTAATATTTTAGAAATTGGATAAATACGTACTTGGCTTTAGTCAGGCCTTGCGAGACGATGTCTGTGGAGGTGAACGTTACGCCACTGTAATCTACATATATACACTTCAAGGCGTTCTGTCATTTGTTATAAGCAGTCTCCCAACAATGCACATTTAATTGCTTTCTCTCAACGCACCAACAGCCCACGCTTGATTAAGGCCGAAACCTTCAATGACAGTGACATTATCAATAATTTGATAGATTATGCAGATGGGCAAGAAGAACAGGATTCTTTCAGAGCGGATAAAATATATCCAGGAATACAGCTTTCCAACAAATTGGAAAAGCATTTTTTAAAAATAAATACCAATTCCGAAAGGAGTATGAAATTTCAAAAACAACTTCGATCATGCATATCTGGTTATCATGACATTTACAAGCAACTGGCCAACCGACCTCGCAAAAATTTATCTCTTACTTTATGGTGCTAAAAAATCAATTGAAACTGTATCTTCAAGTGACGAAAGCGAGATTTTGAACTTATTCATCACAGGAAGATGAGAGCTTTGGATTACGATGAGTAGCGATGAATTATGCATATGCATTTTGAAAACTTCTTCATGTATACAATGAGAACTAAATGTTTTAAAACTGTTTCCATGTGTAATTTAATGATTTATTTGGTAATGGAAGCTCTTTCTGATAAATTTCTTAAATAAATGGCGTATTTTCTAAGTGCGACTTTTTTATGCGGTCCCTCTCCACCGCACAAAAAAAAATTCTGTTGTATTTCTAGGAAGTTGTTTGTTAGATGCAAGAATTTATGAAATTTTCGAATATCTTTTTGTGTGTGTGGGCGGTTTTTTTGCGGTCCCTATCTACCGCACAAAAACAGGTTTTACTGTAATGATACAGAGTTTAAACTAATGATAAAAAAACATAGCGTAATGTAATATAACACAGTAAATTATATTTAAACTATAATCTCTTTATAAGAGTAGCAACTTTGAGTTCATTTCAAAGATCATCACCTTTTATTAACAGCGGTGTATGCAAGGTTTAAGTATCAATGGGATGGATATTCCTGATTACTTTCAATTGCATTATTAATTCTTGGAATAATAATCAACACTGCGGGACAAAATACTTCCTTAATATTCTTTAGATGATCACTACTTTAATAAGAATCTAATTAAACAATCAAATTATTGTTAATATTAATGGTAAAAAAAATATTTTATGCAAAAGGTACATCAAAACTCCTAAAATTTTTGGTGACCAATAGCTTAAAAAGCATTGATCGAAATGAAAAGGAAATAAGTAAATTTCCATAATTTTTTACTTGTTTTCTCTTTTTTTTCTCGAAAATATTTATGCTTAATTTAGTGTCCCTCCATTAAATTCTCAAGTAATTAAAAATTTTATTTTAAGATTTTCTGAAGTGTTTTTATATTAATATTTCATAAAATTAAAAAAAAAATACAAAACTTTCTTTATTTTATTTTATAATTATTATCTTTTTGTAATTTCTTTCGTTTGTGTGCATTTAATTACATTTTAAAATACTATAGTCCAATTTCAGATGATAATTAGGAATTCCGTAGCATTAAAATTGCGAATTAAATTCAAAATAATTTATTAAAGTAAAGGTAATAGTTATTATTTTAGAGAAAAAAAATTAATTAAAAAAAATCATGGCCGTGTTCTAGACTGACGATAACGCATTGATTTATTTTACAATCCAATCCTGTAAGAAATTAAAATTAATCCCTACATATTTATAGTATCAAATCACACCGAGTCTTAATATCATAACGACATCATCAGTACTTGGGAAAACAGAATAACGATATGCGTCGGTTGTGAAACTTTCACCTCAGTCATCCCGAAGTTATAATCAGGCAATTATTTTCCAAACGCTTCTTATGCATTCCCCCCTCCTCTAAAAAAAAAAAAAAAAAAAATAAAACTCCAAAAAGAGACCCTTAAACAGACTTACTCCACTTTACTCGGGATCACCCTTTACCTTTCTCTCTATCCTGGAGTCCTCGCTAATCAAGCCACCCTAGTGGTGAAGAAGAGGGGATGGAATGGAACGAAATGGGGGAGGGGTACTTCCTTCCTTCGTTTCCTGTCATCTGAGGCGGTCGCAGTTGACGTCGAGAAGATGGTTGGAGTGAGTGGGTGTGAGGGGGTGCTCTGGAATCCAAAAAGAGGGGGTGAGCAGAGGAGAGTGAGGATGGAGGAAAACAAGTGGTCGTGCCTTCTGTGGCTGTTAATGAACACTAGGGGTAGAGAGGGAAGGGTTGTGGAAGGTCAGAGACGTTAATATCGTCAGGCTCTTTAAGCACACGGGTATTTCTCACCGCCCCTCTTCGTGTTTTGATCTCACCCCCTCAACCCCTCTAAAAGTGAGGACGAAACCACTCGTTTAATTGATGACAGTTAAACGAGCTCATTTTCTCTCCCCCACCCCGTTTATTGTTGGGTTTGGGGGTCGGGGTAGGATGGGGTAAAAAAAGCGATATTCGCATCTTTAAAAAAAAAAGGACAGGTGTGTGAGAACGTGTAAAGTTGTCCATGCGGTAATGTTTGTGGGTTGGCTTCTTAAGTGAGTTGATCGCTTGCTTCTTGAAAGAGAGAGGAATAGAAGGAGTGGGATATGCGGGATTATTGTGAATTGAATTAGTTTTAGCGCTAAAAGTTTTTGAAAATAAACAATGAAAAGATAATACGAGAAAAATGGTAAACAGCATGGAGTTTAGGAGTTCACACATTTAAGATTTCGATACTGAAGATGAAATATTAAATAATGATGTATTATGAGGCATTTTTTTTTGCTCGAAGACCACGTTGAGAACGAGGGGGATACCTTTTAAAATGATTGTATTCATTAGTAAACTTTGCATTTGTGGAACGGTATAATTTGTATAATATAAAAATCAAAGAAAATAAATTAAATTAAATATATAGAGATAGTTTTATAGAATTTATTTACCGTGTAATTTCGGGTAGATTTTCTCACTGTCTTGGTGGTGAGAAAAAAGACTCTTTGAGACTCTTGAGTCAATAATAATTAAAGAAGGCAATAACATAATTTTTTTACGAATTTTTTTCTCTTCTTAAAATAACTTACGGCTGTTTGAATCTTTTAGATTCCATATTTTCTGCAGTTAGAATAATTTCCTGTGTGACTTGTCTGTGTATATTGTAGGATTTCCTTTCTCTGCAGCGTACACATTTAAATATAAATATAATAATTAGCTAAAAACATTGACACAAGGGAAATCTATAAAAATGATGGTATACAACATTGATAGAATATTAAAAGTAGTGATACTTAATTGCGATACTCATTGTTATGTATTTAAATACATAAAATGAACATTTCTATTATGAAATTCTAATTGATTAAAATAATTATTAATAAATAATTCATTGAAAATAAATTCAGGCAAAGTTCTGTTTAAAATGGTACTAAAAGATTAAAGCAGTTTATCAAAAATTTTAGTATAGGACTAACTGTAAACAAATTTATTTGCTCGAGGTGAATTTAACTTTTTTCCATGTGAAACTAAGCTGTAAGTCAGCTTTTGATGATGAAGCTTGTTATTAAAAATTAAATAAATCCTTTATTGCCCAAATTAAAAAATAATGCTTTTTTTTTCCAGATAAACTATTAATATTTTCTAAACTAAAATGTGGAAATACTAAAACTAACGTAATCGAACTATTTAACTTATTTACAGGTTTCCAATTGTAATCTTATGTTACTCAATTAAACTTCTGTAGTTTGAAATTTAATTTGTAATCAAATAAAAAACTTTTTTGGTATGTATTTAATTCATTTTTATGAATTTTAAGGTTATTCATTATTTTATGAATAATTCGGGCGTTTCTTAAATTTTATTTTGAGACAATAACATTTACGTTTCACAACCTAAAATAATTATGAAACTTTGAATTGTGATGTCAGCTCATTAGCAGAACTCTCCCCATCTATACTTGTCAAGATTGACGAACGGGGTGATCAAGTTGTCCAAATGGGGCATTATGTCTCCAAAAAAAGGCACCCCCTGTTTTTTCCTTATGTCTGGGGCATAACATTCCTGAACTGTTTCAGAGAATGTCTTGGATGTCTCCACACCTTTTTCTTTCACAGACCTACAGACGATTGTTAGTTAAAACACTCAAAAGGGAGGAAGCTTCGAGGAAAAGAAAATTTTTTTGTTGGGTTCCCTTCACACATCTGGGACACCGACGACTTGGATGGAGAGTAATGTTGGCAGGGTGAAACAAAGACGAACCGTCAGTGTTACCTCAGTGTTTATAGCCTCCAGATGGAGAGTACGAGGCCATTTCGTAGTGGGGATCAGACGTACCGGCCTATTGTCCCCACGCACCAATGGAGTAAGACTACAATGAAAAGATCCCGGTGTAAATTTATTACACCCGCCAATGAGGCGTGAATGTGACTCGCTCATGGAGTTTAAAGGGTTCGGCACGGAAGTGGACATGGCTCTCAATCTCTTGCCTTTTACGAAATAATTTCGCTATGAAGTTTTGTGATTTTCGAAGGCTTTCGGTTGAGTTTGCTGTTGCAGCCGCTCTTAAGGACCCTAGGGAGATGAACTTTACCTAGGGAGAAATACAGAATGCTGGAGTAAGTGGCACAATGGCTGGCATGCATGAACTGAAATTGAAATAGAACTTTTCTATCGCGAAGGAAATGTGTACTATGAGGTGTTAATAATGAATAGTCTTTTTAATTAGTTACTCTAGAAAAAAATGTCTTTATGGCAATTAGCAGTGTGACCCCTAACCCTACCATGTTACTAAGTAAAGTAACGGAATCACGATGTTATAGTATACAACTATAGTTAAATTTAAAAAAAAAAGCTATACTCGATGCCGAAAATAAAATCCGCACAGAAATCCCTACCAAAATCTTTTGCTCTTATATTTCAAATTTAATTTTTACATTTAACTTGAGATTTTACCTGTTATACTATTAATATTGTGTATGTAAAAAATTTTTAGCCATATTTTTTATTATTTTTTTAAATTGTAAAAAATGCTTAGCACAATTTTAGCTAAAATTGGCTCCTGCGCCATATATACCCCTAGACTCTCTTCCTCGCAGCTAGGTGTTTTCTTAGCAATCAACCTCTTGTGACGGTGTAGGCACTTTTACAGAGTTCGCTGAAACAAGGATCTTCCTAAATAAGGCTTTACACACTTCTAGATACTATTACCCGATACAAGTTATTTAAAATTTTAAGAATTCGTGAAACTAAATTTAAAATATATGTTAAAAAGAATTTAAGAATGTATAAATATATAGAATAGGATATAGCTAGAGTTTTATTGGAAAATTCAATACTTTTCTTTTTGTAGAAACTGTTGTTTCCAATCGTTTTCTTTCTGGTCCCATTCCTAGTTCAATTGGAGGCTAGAGTGGGTCTGTCCTAGAAATATAGGAAAGGTGACAGCTTTTGTTCTATCAGAATTTTAGAGCACTAAACGTAGAAGTCTAACTAGATTCCTGTCTGATTAATTTTAAACCAAGGCCATTGAGTGAATGTTTGTTAACGTCTCACTTAAAAGCAATATAAGGGCTATTGGCGGCGAATTTCGTAATTTTGAATCTTGCTCAAGTGACAAGGGAGACACCCGAACTGGTTTAGAGACTCCAAACTTCCCTACCACACCCGCTTGAGTATCGACATGTTTAATGTGCATCATCCCCTGAACACGGTTGTTCTTCATTGGCACAAGGGCTCGAACTCTTGAAACTGCAGCTTCAAGTTCGTGGCTATAACTACTTCATTACTATGGTCAGGAACCAAGTCCAGATGATTAGATCTGTACATGAATTGTGCTCTTCCTTCCCCTTCAACCATTTCTTTAGTATAACAAATTTAATTTATTAAAAATGTTAGCTTATTTACGTTTTTTTAATAGGGGAATTTTTAAAAGCAAATTACTATAATATATAATCTTAATCAAAGAAGTTACCCATAAACTGAAAGAAATTAAAGATACTGCAGCGTATTTTTAAACCAGTTTTGCGATGTAGTTAATTTATATGCTTTTCACTGTTTTAAATTTTTTAAAAAAATATTATAATTTTTGCTTTCGTATAGAGTTTTTTTTCACATTTTTATTTTTATATAATTTGAAATTGTGTCGAATAAGAGGGATTTTCCTTTTAAAGTGTGTGCAGTCATCACAGAATAAAATATTTCTGATTTATGTTTCTTAAAAAAAAACAGCAATAATTTTGCTAAACGCTGGAATTACCAGATATAATTAAATAAATCATTTTCTAAAATTCCAAATAAACAATTTTTTTTATTTCCTACCAAAGTGTACAGAGTAAAAATCTTTGTTCTAGCGTTCCATAGTCCAAAAGACAAAGTATGTGCTTTCAAGACAGTAATGCAATTCAAGAGGGGGTTCATCTTTATCCCATTTCGTACCAGAGAAAAGAGAAAATACCGTTTCGCTTTCTCACACAGCCCTGAACCAAACCGACTTCCTGGGGTTTTCCTTCTTGCACTAGAAGCCAGAAAATAAAATACCATAAATTTATTGCGTCGACCATAGGAGCCTATGTGGTGGTTGTAAAACTCAGAGAGTGCTTCTATGGATTTATCCAAGGAAGCGACCAACCAAGAATCAGAGGAGATTTTCTTCTAGGAATTTTTCTTATCTCCGGACTTTATTGCATATGAGTGCGCGGTCATCTCCTTTCCCTCCCCTCTCGAGGCAGCCCTCCTTTGCTTTTCATAACTCCCACTCTCTGTCTGTGGAAGTTCTTTTTCGATTCGCAGCTCCATCTGTTGGGCATCAACAGCTCGACCCCTTCTTCCGAGTCCCTGGGCTCGTTAACATAAGAAATTGCCTCCACAGCTTTTGCATGGGACGAGGCAATCTTCCGCTGGTCCCAAGCCGTCATCAGGTAAATCAGGTGACTGCACTGACCTCGATTGAAGATCGCCTTTTCATTTTGCAGAGGGAACATCTACTAATAAAACCAAAAATTTTTTTAAAAAGCCAAATGAAAATATTTTGGATGAACCCCTTTCAAAATTTTAAACAGTGGCAATGCCTTACATAAAGTGGTAATTCTTTCACTTTTGAAGAATATATATTCGAGGAATTAAAAATATTCGTTGGGAAAAACATTATTTACAAAGCCTTATTTATATAAAGGGCTTTATAAATAAACCATTTTATATAAAGCCATTATATATATATATAATCAAAATTTCTGGACAAGAGAGAGATGGATAAACATGATCAAATTGAAAAGAATTGAAATTGTAAGAAAACCAGACAATAGATTTTAAATGGAAATAAAAAAAATTAAAGTAATAGAGATAAATGTAAAAAAAATATATAAAAGCAAGGATGCTACAGTATTATAAAAATTGCGGGCTTAGGACAACTTTAATATCAAATAATTTATATAAAAGTGGGGTTGAACATGTTTTGTGGACAGACAACCTTCCCCCTTTTCTGTTAATAATACTGAGCAAAAACCTATTGAAAATAATGGATAGAAAATCTAAATCCATTATGAGAAAAAGGTAACTTACCTAAAAATTGCATTCAACAATGCAGGCCCGCGCTAAATCTGAATACATTAAACAAGCTATTGCCAGATTCTTGACCCAAATACAAACTCAAAGCATAGCAATGGCTGAAAAGTAGCACTTAGCAAAAGAATGAAAAGAATAGAAATAATAAATTAAGAATTGAAAACATACTACCATTATCTTAGGGACACTAAAATAAAATGATTTAAAAAAAAATCGAATAGAACAAATAATTTTATTTATATCAGGAGCAATTTTAATGCCCAGTAACCTTTCTCCTCTAAGTTATTTCATCACAAAGTGACAAAATAAACAATATTGTTACGAATTTTGTGAAATGAATGCTTAAAACATTGTCAACTACTTATGTCTGGATGCGCAATACGTAAATATTACTTTCTGTTAAATTTATTTTATGCTAGAATTGAAAATTCACCGCTCCTTACATTATAACGGCGATTCAATGGAAAATTGGCGAAATGTTGTCAAAAGAGATAAGTTGGCATCTTTTTTGGCGACTATATGGATACTTCTGGAAATTACTGAAATCTAAAAATATCACGATCTATAATATAAGCGGATCTTTAGAGGAAGATTCATGGAGCCTGTAAATAAGAGTCTCTCGCTAAAACTGAGTGAGTATTGTTTTGATCGTTAAAGAGTCGACTCGCGATTAGTTGCTACGATCGAGCGAGTGTTTGCGAATAATATTAACCATTACGTATTTGCATTTAGACACTGATAGTTTTGTCTGAGTGCTGTAGAAGGCGGGAAGGTCTGGGATTTATTTTTTTAAGTTTTGATGAAGTATCCTGCATTTTTAAGGATAGTTTTCTGACTATAAATTACCATTTCTTTTAAGAAACTGTTTTGCTTTTTGAGACTAATAGTATAAAATCCTCGAATACCGATCTACGCAACATTATCAATAAAACATTAATGTGTGCATGTAAAAGAACTTTGGGTTAGTAGAAACTATCAAGCAAATCAACTAGTAGATTAGTATTTTATTTAAAAAGACAATTTAAATTATTGTTTTCATATGCATTGTTGAAACAATGCAAACAGACAAAGATACTACTGATGTTGTTACGTAAATAATTTAAAGGGGACATACTAAAAAACTGTAAGATTATTAATTTAGAAAACCTGTGCTTGTAAAAATTCTGAGGCATGTGAGTGAATCTTTCAAGGCAATGGAAAAAAGGGGGCTAAGTTATTTGTTTATTTATTTATTTGTTTTGCTACCGATAGTGGCCTCAAAATTATTCAAATACTTGTGATTGGGAAGTTTTGATTTAACTTTTCAAGTCCGTATACTCTGGGATTCTGTTTATCTTGAATTTTTTTTTCACTTTTAATATTTTGTGTTGATTGATTCGAAGTTCAATGATAATTTACACCATTTGGAAGAGGCTGATTTTTTTCATTTACGATAGAGCTTTTTGATACAATTACAAAATGTAAGAAATTAATCGATACCTTAAATCGATAGCTGTGAGCTGCTTAATTGCTTTACTTAGAATGATTGATATAAATTCTGTGAAATGATAAAATGGATATGAAGAACAAACTTAAAAATGAAAATGTTCAATGTTTAATAAATTTCGAAAGTTCAAAAAAAAAACCCGTATATTTAACAGTAAATGTAGACAACACACATATGTAGAAAGAGTTTTAACTAAACTATTCTACAGTTTCTAGAGTTTTAAATAAGTTTCGCTGGGACCCAAAGCAAAGGTTTACAGAAATTTAATATATTTTTAAGTAATAAATTGAATTAAAAATGTAAATATTCCCTTTCTAAAATAGAATGTTAGAGAAATAAATAGAATTAGATGTATTTTACATATTTAAGTTTTCTTATATATATATATATATATATATATATATGCATTACGTAACACTTAATTTCATAACTTTCTTCATATGACACTCATTTTATATAGAAGTTTTTAATGATTGTAGTGTAGTTTGGGGTGGGGTGAGGGAACACTTAGTTCTTCCAAACCTTCATCTCCTGTCATGACATTTTGAACGGTATTAAAACGATTTAAGATTGACCTTTTTTAAGTAAATAACATATAAAATATAAAGTGTAACTATTGTAAATCAATAAAAAGAAAGAATTATGTTAATATGAATAAAATAAAGTTAAAAATTGTTGAAAAAATCTTGACACAGAGAACTTTTCGTGAATGGAAAATGATTACTTAATGATTAAATAAAAAAAAACGACAGTAGCTGGGAAATTTTAAGCTGTCTTTGCATCCCTTATCATCACAACAGTCACATCTTCGGCAAAGCACACAGCAGTCTTCAGCATTTAAAACAAACACACTCTCTTTTCCTCGCTGTCCATTTATCCCCAAAATATTCTCTTGAGCTGGCCGAAGTGAGTTTGAAAATAAAGATGACCAGAGGGGGCAGTGCATGGGAAAGAGAAGCTCATGTGCAAGTGAAAACTTACGATAATCCACAGCCTCCATGTGATGGGCCTTCCCTTCTTTTTTCCCTTCTCTTCCCTATCCCTTCACAACTCGAGGATGAGATAGTTGGCATTGAGTGAGAATGCACAGGATAGGGGTAAGGAAAGAGAAAAAATAAATAAATAGTCGAGAAAGAGAGAGAAAGATAAAAAAAAAATCTTGGGGATTTGGGGGCAGTGTATGTTTTGACAGTCCAAGGAAGTGCTTTGGCCAGTCACGGGTGAGCGACTCAGGGTGATGGAAGAAGGGCCCATTGAAGAGGCCCCCTCATCCATCATGCTGTCGTAGGGGCACCTGACACCCACTGCCTTCACACCCGGCCACGCTAAGGGAGTACGTCTTCTAGTGGGGCAAAGGGGCCGAGAAAAAATTGCAAAGTGTTCATCAATCGATTTGAAGCAGAAGGTTTTAATCTCATTCATTATATATTTATTTAATTGGCTTAAAAATACAAACTATCAAAAAAGTAGTATTTTTTAAAAAATTCATTCAGAAAATAATGAAAATTACAACTTTTCTCGTAAGTGACGCCGTTCCAAAGGCTTTAGACTGCAATAAAATGACCTTGACAGTTTTTGCGAAGAATTTCAGAGAAAAATTTGCACATTTGTGTCTTTCCTTTACTTGCAATACACCGCATAAGCGCGCCAATGTGAAAATCAGTTACACTGGGAAACGAATCGCATTATTTTTAATTGGCAGTTGAGGGGTTAACAGGAATTCACAAAAACTCAATTGTGTTAATGAATCAGAGTTAAATGTACCCACCTTTAACCCGTTGGCATTTTAACCATTCATTCTAAGACTCAAATCAAGATTATTAAAATTTATTACGGATAGTGAAAAAAATGTGCAAAATTTTTATGTTTACTTAAATACTTTATTTGATGATTAATTAATCCTTTATTAACGTCGAAATTCAAAGAAGAATGAGGACTGTTGGCAAATGACCTTGTAATTTTAAACTGTAGTCAAATTAGAGGTGTAACGTAGAATATTAGGTCCCCCGTCTGTGAATTCAGGTTTTGGCCCCAAGCCGTACTTGGCGTCAGTCAGGCTTTGGATCTTCTAGAACATTACCCCCCTCCCCCCGAAATGCGGGGGTTGCAGTGGTGTATGTTACGCCACTGAATCTAATGACAAAGACGGTTCTTGAGCTGGCAGACACCTTTCTAAATTTCTACATGGAGCTAAAATGAGGACATTGAATCTCAACATATTTAACGAAATTTGAACTTCAGCAGATTTATCTGGTAAAATCTATGGCTAATCAATAAAGATTGGAGATATGTGTCGCGTAACTTTAATTTCAAATCCTGTAATTCGCTTCATAGTATTAAAAGGTTCAAAAACAGCTGAAATTTTTTTATATATTATTAATCACTATACTATAGCTTGAAGATAAAATTAAAAAAAATAAAGGGCTGCATTATTTTTATAATATTATGCCAACTTCAATTTACGCAAAAACTTAACTATGTATCGATATTATAGAAATTTCATTTTCTAGAAAGGATGTGTTCCAAGATGTGTTTGCATAATCGCATACAGTTTATTTATACTTAATTTGATTCGGAAGTTTTAAAAAAAATAAATTAAAAAAAATTACAATTTCTTTGAAATTAGTTTATTTGTTAAATTTGAACATTTATAGTAGTTAATATTTTAATAAATTTTGCATTTACCTTAATGTTTAAGAAATGAAAAGGAATTATTGATAATGAAATGTTTGTTTTGGGTAATCAAAATACAATTTTTGAAAAAAGTGTGCAGCATGTGTTCATATTATTTCTCAATTTTCTTTTATTTGCTACTCAAGCATACTTACCAGCGGCTATTCAAATGCTACCTTGGGCCAACCAATAATTATCTAAAAAAAAGTACTAACTGTGAATTTTCCCTTGAAAAAGATTCAGTTTTTTTTAATCGTCATTTCAAAATTTTAAGAAAGAATTTAAATGTCTTAGTAAACACTTTGATTTTTCATGTAAGATCATAATGTGAAAGAATGATTGCAAAGCAAGTCAAGAAATAAATAGTTATTGTATTATAATTAAAAAAAATACATATTTTTTTTGCTTAAAATAGCTTTTAAGAACTTTCATATTTATAATAAAACTAGTCTAATTATTATTTTGTACATAAGCTTATTTAATGAAAAAAATAAAAGGATCATCCAATTTTTTTTTAAATAATGCACTAAGCTATAATTTATTAGCTAATGCAATGTCATTTAGTAATCATAAAGACTTATAATATGAAAGATAGGACAAAACATTCAGTTTTAACAACTGACAAAATAAACTGATTTTTTTCTGTAAAAAAATAAATTTTTCTTTAACTTTCAATCTGATCAAGAACAACTTAGTTGGAACAATATAATATAAATACAATTGTAAATGCTGAATAAATACTAAATCTATTCATATCATAACTATAAATGCCATGAATACAATTTATTTGTATAATAAATTCAAAATGAATGATAAACATCTATTATGAAATTAAAAAAAAAATCTTTTGTCTTCTCAATAAAACTTCTTTTCTGATGTCTTTATTAAATGATTTTACTAATGTTATTGTAATACTATTCATGTCATAAAAATATTTGCAACAAGTTTCATGGAAACAAATTGTAATAAGGTTTAATATAAATAAAAAAGCAGAATGTGAAAAGTTATTATTTTTTTTATTATTTTAAAATGCCATTATAATGAATGCACAAAATAATATTATTCAAATAGTTTTGAAATATAACTTAAGATTTAACATAGACAGGCGTTGGTGCATTTATGTTTTTTAAATACTATTCAAATTATATCGAGTAATAGTTTTAATACTAGGAATTATATAATTTATTTTTAGCATTGGATTGTTGAATTTTATTAATTCTTACTTAGTTGTAAGGTTTAAGAATTCAGAAATTAAAAAAAAAAAAAATTGTTTAAGATATTGATGCAAATGATAATTCAAATCTATTTAAAAATATTATTACAAACTCTAAGGTTATATATCAGTAAATTTAAAGATTTTTTTTTTTTATATCTAGTTGTAAGGTTAAAAACTACAAAAAAAAAAAAAAAAAAAAAAAAAAAAAAAGCTGTTGATTAAAAATAATAATATGATTTATTAAGAAATATCATTATAAAATTTATGGTTGTTTAACAGTCACTTCTAACAAGATTTTTTTTGAAAATCGCAGGAATGATTCTTGCTCATGTCTATACTAGTTAACAATGTTCAATAAAATTGCAAATAAAACTTTATTTAAAACTGTTTAAATGAGTATATTGCTCGAAGAAAGAGAGCTATACACTGCAGACTAATCTAAAAACTCACACTTTATTTTTTTAAAAAAATTAATAAATTTTAAATTTTTTTAAAAAATTGAATTATTTAAAAAAATTGACGTTTTTTTAAATTCCTTTTAAAGAAAAAAACTGAAATATTTTAAAATTGTTTTAAAAAATTGATTTTTTTCAAATTTTTTAAAAATGTACTTTAAAAATTTTTTTAAAATTAATTTATAATTTTTTTTTTAAAACTTAATTAAAAAATTTAATTTAAAATAATTAAACTTAATTTTAAAAACTAGTAATTTTCTTACTTGAAAATAACTAGTCGATTAAAATGTAGGGATCGATTTAAAATTTAAGGTTGTTTTCTTTTATTTATTGGTTTACTAGAGTTATTACTACAGTCCCATTTAGAGCAAATTTATAGTTTGCATTTTTCTTTTATTTAATATAAATATTTCCGCTTCTAGTGTAACAGTTTTAGGCTTACATTTGAATATCGAATACCAACCGTTGACTTGCATTTAAAATATCGAATTTTATCCCCATCGAATTTTTTTTTATTGATACCACCTCTTTATCGAAAGTGGACAGGTTTTTCCCCATTCCTCGCTCTCAGTTTGGTAGAGTGCATCTAGAAGAGAATTCTTTTCGTGAGCAAACAAAACACTACACGACTTGCTTTCTTGGCAGAAAACTACTATTTTATATTGAATTCAAGGAATCAGAGTCGTTCTTGAATAATGTTTCATAAAAATTTGCTTTGGAAAATACTCGACTATAACAGTATAAATGAGTATTTTCTCCTAAATTCCAGCTCTTCTAGAATTTTCCAAATACAGTCTTATTACACATCGTTTTTTCCTTCTGATTGAACTTTTAGTTAATCGCTTACATAAGAATCGTACAGTAGCTCATTTGAATGGATTTTATCTTCTGAAATTGGCAACACTAAAAATAGTTACTTATTTTAAATTAAAGCAAATTCATTTCTTTAGTTTAATTTTAAAATAAAATTTAAAGCTAGTCCATTTTTTTTTCGGTAACTCAATTTCTCAGTAGCTTTTTTTTGTACCAATGACATTTCTTTTTGTGAATTGATTTAATTATGTGTGGGTGTATGCTTACTCCAATAAATTCTGATATAAATGACTCTAAATTTAAAGCTATTTCTAAAATCTGTAAAAATTTAAATAAATTATTAGTAGAAAAATTAACAAATAAAGTACAAAAGAATATTGAAGAAAAATTTCGCTGTTTTTTCCCTGTAAAAATAATATAGAACATCTCACTTAATAATAAATACGATTTTCAGTTATTTTATTTTATTTTCTTAGATATTCTTATTGTTTTAAAATTCGTTCAATAGATAAAACGTTATTGTTTTTTTTTTATTTTTATGAATTTAAGAAATACACAATATAAGTAATCATTTAAATTTATACAAATAAAGATTAAATTTAATTTACTGTAGAAATGTTGATAAATATATCAGTTTTAACGGAAACTAATAGTTTATTTGATGCATATTGGTAGTGATTTTGATGTGTGTGGTAATTTTGATGTAAATCTGTAATGATTTGTATATGCATTGATAATAATTCTGAAGCATACCAATGGTGATTTATTTGTACATCGATAGTAATTTAATTACTTTGATAGTAGATAATTATTTTAAACTAGCTGTAATTTTTTTGATACAATCAATAACATTTTTACTTAAATTAACAATAGTTTTTGATAATTGATATTATATAATCAAATTATAGAAATTATAGTAATACTTACATAATGATCAATGTTTTTATTTAAATTGCTTTTGAGAATGAATATTTTTTTCAAACTATCATATATAATTTTTGAATAAAGGATTGAAGGAGTATTATGGATTTTAAACAAAATTATTTTGAATAAATTTAAAATAATTATGAAAAATAAAAGATTGTTAAGGTATGGAATAAATTACTCTCAATTTAGATTATTATTAAATAAAAATTGGCAGGTTATAAATTGTTTTTTAGTAGTTTATTATTTTAAAAGTCTAATTCTTATAATAGAAAGCTTGCTTGAATATTTTTGTTTAAACTAAAGTTCATATATGAGAATAGCTTTTATTAGTCACATTTCTTTAAAATCTAAAGATTTTAAAGTCAAGAAAAAACTGCAAACGTGTTTAATTATGAACAATTGTGTTATAAAGTTAACTAAACTTCAATAAAAATTTGGAGTCTATATTCGTTAATATGAAATAAAAGGAAGAAGTTTATAGGTTTTTCCCTTACCAATGACACCGTAAAAACAAAACAACAATTTGCATAGTTCTATTATTCTTTTGAGTTGATATTTTACATTGTAATGAATTTTATAGAGACGAAAGTAGAATTACTGTTTTATTTAAATAAACTATAACTTTTCTGAATGACGTAGGTTGAGTTGAGTTGTTAAACATGGTAATAGATTCACAAGAGCTTAGATAGTATTAAGAATTATTTCAGAGTTTCAACGGTATAAAATGGAAACAATGTTTTTAGCATTAGTTTGAAAAGGAGGATTGTGAAAGTATTTTCCATAAAATCCTTCGTTTTCTCAAAACTTTAATGTATCCTATTCCCAGCAATTAGTCCTTAATACGCAATTGTCGAGCCGAAGCTTTTTTTATTAATTATTATTTAGATGGAAGAAGAATAACTTGCTTAGAAAGAGAACTTAGATTTCGTAGATACCATTCATTAGTTCTTTCCTCGGTTCTAAGAGACTTTTATAAAAAAAGGAATTCTATCTTAACAAACTTCATTCCATAATAAATGAATTATTTGGACGTAATTAAGCAATTTAACTTGCGTTTCCTGAATAAAAGAACTCGAATGTTAAGTTCCAGATTTTGGAATGCGATTTCCCAAGAATTCGCGTTTGATTGAAAATACTTAATACTATTCTCCCTCACTTTCGACTTAAGAAAGAAATCGTGAAGAAATCAGCTTTTCCCAATCCTGAAAAAGTTTGCGGTAACATTTTGCGAATTAGTACTCAAACTACCTCGGAATTAAAAGGATTTAAAGTTCCCTTAAGTAGACGAAAATCCTCTTGCGGGGAAAATGATGGAATTTTAAAACAGCAAAGAACTTGCAATTCTTCCTGTTTTACCTTTTCGAATGAAAACGCGTTTGCGTTAAAATACATTAAAAAAAAGAGACAGAAACCCCTCTTCGAACCATCCCGGAGAAAACTCCGGGCGAGGAAAATACCTAATTAATTAAATAGTTTCACCGAGGACAAAAGAATAAAAGGTAAACTCCTTCCCCCGTCGTGTAGGTAAAGAGGGGTGTTTCTAAGGGGGATAAAGCTATCTCCCTCAAAACAAAGTCATATGTCACGCAGTCGCGTGAAAATAAAATGAAAAAAGAATGGGGGGAAAAAAGTGTTTTACAAAATCGCGTGGGAAAGGACTCCAGCTACAGAAGCAATGGATTCTGCAATAAATGAAGGAATGAAGTTGGAGGAGGGGGGTAGAAATGTCGGGGTGGTATAGAAGGCTTCATTATCGACTGGGAGGATTGAAACGACCTACTAATAGGTCACCGTCCTGTTGTCATGGCAACGCATTTTCTCCTCCCTACTCCAATCCAACCCTTTTTATTTTTTTCCTTCTCTCTCTCTCTCACTCTTTCTCTCTCTTATTCTATCTTTCCTTCATTCTTTCTCTTGTGTAACCCTTACGGATCACGATAGTAGAAGTGATTCTTCCCAATCGGTGCTATACCAAGAGGTGTTACGCTCTCCCCCTGCCTCAACCTTCTCCCCCCACTGAGAGGGCGGCTTGCCTCTAACGAGGCCCCGTCGCCCCTTAAAGGCGGATAATAAGGGATCCTGAGAGACGAAGTGAAGAGAAAAAAAAGCAAAGAGCGAGTAATATATAGATGAATTTGTGAAACGATGACAAGGAGATTTCGGGTATTGTTCTTAGTCACACATCGTGGATCATGGGAATAT